>VMBQ01002183.1:27532-136911 GCA_007657795.1 Dreissena rostriformis
GGTTATGGGGCCATGCATAGTTGAGATTGACCCTAATGTCATAAGAGAAGTTCAGTATCAATTTGAAGTGAATCCGTGTAGAAATGAAAAAAAATATAGTAAATGGAAATTTTTGGTGGGTGTGGCCTATGTGGGCGGGGCGCCCCAGGGTTGGGAATGGGGCCATGCATGGTTGATATTGACCGTATTGTCATAAGAGAGGTCCAGTATCGATTTGAAGTAAATCGGTGTAGAAATGAAGAAGTTAATGTAAAATAACCTAAAAAAATGAGTGAAATTCTCTGACCCGGCCCCACCCCAACCCCCATAACTTTTGACCCAGGGGTCAGATCATAATTCCAAATAGTGCAGGGTCACACATATGCTCATAGCTACCATGTGTGTAAGTTTCAAGGTTCTAGTGCAAATAGTGTAGGAGGAGATATTGGCCAGGACGGACGGACGGACGGTGGAGATAACCACAATATCCCCACCTTTTTTTCAAAAAGCGTCGGGATAAAAAATCTCACAACACTCCTATTTGTTACAACAAACTTATGCCAACTTATCAAGAACAGGTAAGCATAAAATATATAGGAATGTAAAGTATCAACACAACATACTCAATAACAATCTGTTAACATACATGTAAAAATAGAAACCAATAAAAAATATTATATTTTTATCAACTAATAACAATTCATCTAATAAAATCTAAAAATAGAACAACCAATGAACATCTACACCACCTTAACTGCTGACTCCATCCATTTCATTGTTGTTTTTTTTTAATTTCAGACAAAGAATATCCAAATCTAAAAATAGAGCCACCAATCAGCACCCGCATTCACTTTTACAACTGGCTTCATTCATTTCATTTTGTTGTTGTTTTTTAAATTTCAGACAAAGAATTTCAAAATCTAAAAATAAAACCACCAATCAGCATCCACATCCACTTTCACTGCTGGCTTCATCCATCTCGTATTTACTCCTCATTTTAGACTTGTTGAACACAGATTTGTCCACGGAGCGTTCTGCTCTCAGCATGACCATGTCCAGCAGGCATTCTATCGCCTTGGCAACATTGTGACCGGTAGCTGCACTGGTCTCAAAATATGGAAGACTGAAAACAGATCAAGTTAAATTGTGGTTGAAAGCAGACATTAAGCTGCTGGCTATTAACTACATGTATTCCATGTAAACCGATAACAGGTACTCATAATTGAAAAATTTGGTAAAAAGATCACTTTGGTTAACTTCAACATGTTATTTATTAAAAACAACATAATACACAAAATAAATAACAAGATGTTCCATTCAATAAACGCATTGCCATCATTGGAAGCAATTTAAGTATTGATACATAGGCCAATTTGACTTAGTGTAAGTCCAAAAGTAGATCAATGTCAGGGTAACAATGAGGTCAGGTGAAATGAATGAGTTGAGAGTATTCATAAATAACATTCATGTAAGCACCAAAGCTTTGAAGGCAGCATTATTGATGTCGGACGAAACACGTCATTTCTATTTACCTCCAAACAGATGAAAGAAAGAACGAGGGAACAAACAGGCCAATCGTTTTAAATAACTTCCGCCAACTGTAAATGCTGGGGGCATAAAAACCAGGACACAGAAAAACCTAGACATTTATGGAGATGTGCAAATTCAAATGTTTGTATCAATCTAGCTGCAATACTTTTTGATGTACATGCAATTACAAATCTGATGGAAAAATGACTGAAAGAAACAATTAAAGCACAATGGCATATACATGTATATATGCCCCCTCCCTCCTTCCCTCCTCGGAAAGTAGGGAAATACTTGAAAGCAGTACTTGATGTCAAATGGTCACACCAAATGTTCACACTTACCCATGTTTCTCGGCGACTTCTTGGGCCCGCTCTTCAGACACCTGCCTCTGGTCCTCAAGGTCAAACTTGTTACCACAGAGCACGATGTCAGGGTTCTCGCAGTAGGCGTGTGTTGACAGCTGGGTCAGCCAGTTACGGATGTTGATGAAGGATTGCTCATTGCAAAGGTCAAACAGGAGAAGGAAACCCATGGCGTCTCTAAAGAAAGCTGTTGTAAGGCTCCGAAACCTGAAATAAATACCAACTAGTTTGCAAACGTTTGTTGAGAGATGGCTTCTTTCAAGGTCAAAATGAGTTCAGGTGAAGTGAGTGCCTTGATTGTGTTCATAAATAACCTCCATGCATGTATTGAAGATTTGTATTGATATTACATGAAACACGTCATTATGGGTTAACTGAGGATATGGACTTATTATGAGTTAGTCTAAAAGTAGGTCAATGTCAAGGTCAAAATGAGATCAGAAGATGAGGATGTATTGATAGTTTTCATCCATGCAAGGATCAAAGCTTTTATCAGAAAAATCTTTCATGTTAGATCAACGTTCATTATGGGTTAACCTTGTATTGACATTCGGACAAACAAACAAAGTGATAGGCCAATCGCTATATGCAATCCTGCCTCTGTAGATAATGGAGGCATAAAATGTGTGCAATCTTGAGATGTGTGTTCAACCTTAAGTCTGATAGTCTCTATAGTTACAAGGCTTAACCTTTCTTGCCCCGCAGTGTCCCAGAGCTGTAGATGAATACGCTGACTCCGACCATAGGAGCCATCCAGGCCTGGGGACCTGTGCAGCTGCAATGAAATGATAGAAATGAGCTAGTTCTAGGAAAACTGGGCTTATACATTATGTGTCATCTCAAATAAGCCTGTGCAGTAAAGCACAAAATTCAGACATAATGAGCTTAATTCATTCAAAAACTGGGGTTTTCACTGTCATTTGTTTAATTAGCCAATGGCTCAAAATTGATCCATATGGCTAAAGACAATTCTTTTTAGCTACAACTTTAACTTTATGTATATCCATAAAATAGCCAAAATGAGAAGAATTTTACTAACTGGCAAACTTGGTTTAAAAAATGTTAAGGCTTGAGGAAAACTTGGGACACGCACTGTCTCCATCCTTTGAAAAAACAACAACAACCCTTTACCACTTAAATACGCACTTTTGCGCGTTGGAAGTCCTTTAGAAATTCAAATTAAATGTAATACCTTTTACTAGTTTCAAGTTTTAAAGGCTTCATTGTCAACCTTAATACTGATGAGCAGAAAACAGAATAAAAACCTGAACCCTGGTTGCCTATAGCCATTTTCACTTTACTTTTGAGCGGGAAAGGGGTAAGTGACTTACCACTCTCTTCTCCCTGAAATCTATTCCCACTGTTGAGATGAACTTGCCAGTGTATGTGTTGTCTGTGTACTGGAACAGCATGGATGTCTTCCCCACACCAGAGTCACCTGGAAAACCAGACTACATTGTATATGAGCCTCGTTCTGGAAAAACTTGGCTTAATGCATGTGCGTAAAGTGTCGTCTCAGATTAGCATGTGCAGTCCACACGACACTTTTCGCATAAACTGGATTTTTGCTAAGAAGAGACTTCGTTTAAAGCAAAAATACCATAAAAGCGGAAAGTGTCCTCCCTGATTAGCTTTTGAAAATAAACATAATTTAATGTATTTCTTACAACAAAATAGTAGTCACTGAAATAAAAGTTGTTTATTTTTTAAGAACAATAATAAGCATGCATTGATGGATTTATTAAGGACTGGCTAAACGTGTATGATAGTTACCTAAGGCAAGGAATTTGACGAGGTAGTCATAGTCAGACGGGCCATGGTTAGGGGAGTCACTCATACTTGCACCTGCAAATGGAAACAGAATGGTCAGTAAACAATGTCAGAATATAGTGTTAGATACCATAACGGCATCCACAGTCTCAGCATATACATGTAGATAAGCAGAGCCTTAGATAAGGTTTCGGGTCAATTAGTTTTCACTACAAGATTTTTTTCGCAATTAGTTTTTTTTTCCAAAATTCATCATTTCAATTAGTTTTTTTTTCTTTCAATGAAAAATATGTAATAACAAACTATTCTTTTAACTCCATTGACTTTTGCATGAGCTACTGTGTGCATATTGGTCCATTTCTGGATTTAAAAAGATCAGTGTCCATTTAATTAAGACTGGCCTGGCATCATCAAGCTGCTATTGAACAATGAACAGTTTGTATAAATTTTAGTGTCACTATCACTTCGCTCACTTGCTAGTTAAATGAACAATGAACTTTACTGTTTATTTACATTTAAGTGTCACTGTCACTCTGACTCATTTAACATGTTTGGATTTGGGGATCTTCAATTCCACCTCATCAACTGCTTTTGACGCTCTATCAGATAATAGACTGCCAACAATAGACTTTGGACTTTGTTCTCCCTGCGAAATGAAACCAAGTACATGTATACTTGGCGCTGTCGCAGAATGAAGATTCTTTTGACTCGTCCACGCTTTGCAGCCGCAATGTATTCTGTATTCCTCGTCTTAACAGCCCTTATGGACCAACCATGACAATCATGTCAGAGTGTTTATGTTTAGTTCGCAACTCACTTTTCTTCATCACCTTTCTACTTATATCAGACTTATAAGAACCTAGTGCGGATGCAGCCTTGTTTTTAATGACTTTTAATATTTGTAAGTGTCTATATCTTTCAGTATGTAAGGTAAATAGAAGTCTTCTTCTGTAAACCTCAACACTCTGAAGCCTCAGTGTTTCTGTTTTCGTTAATTTACCACGAACCCGAACAGTCTATGATTGTGTGTACTTTCTCGTCGGTGGTGAGTGAGTCCCATGTATTTGGTATCAGTCTCTCGACTTGGTAACGAATGTTGGCTATAAAAGGTTTACGTATTTCTGACATCAATGAACAGTTCAAGAAAAAATGACTCAATGTTTATGGAGCTTCATTACACAGAAGACAGGTGGAATCGACACTTTTTTGGTTGAACGACGCCCTATTACTTTGGAGTATGTAGGTTCCACTCATGAATTTCGGTTTCAGTTTTCACTAATAGTCTGTTTGCATCATGAGACGAGCTTGAAGGTAGTTGAAGTAGTGGGTGTGGTTTTCCTGGAGTAACTGCTTTCAGGTTTAGGTTTTTAAGACTTTTCATATGCTGTGCTTGGTCTAGAAAGCTGTTGTACCACCATAAACTGACCCATTTACTAACTGTTCTTTTCCACTGTTCTTTCTTTACAGGTGTATTCAGTAGATCTTCTCCTTCACCAAGTTTGTACCACCAAAATAGACGTCTCACTTCAATGAACCAGCTATTACTTTCTTCAGTCTTAACTGTCAATTGTCTCACTGCCAGCATTTGCTCTACTGCGTTTTCATTTTGATGACACACATTATTAAAGAGTACTAGTGCTATTTTATGGATTTGCGCCTCTACTGGTAAAAGTCCACTTAACACATAAAGCATAAATAATTATTTTAATAATCTCTTTTGAAAAAATTCAAGTCTATCCATTAGAGTTTTACGTGGCAGAATAATTTCTAGACCATAGACCAACACTGGTGATATAAAGGTTTTAAAAACATGTAAAGTAGTATAGGAATGTCGAGGCCCCCTCCGCCATGCAGTCCGGCCGACATTAAGCTATAAACTGTGCCCCTCGCTTTCTGGATGTTGTGATCCACATTGGTTTCCGCTGTAGAGTTCAAGGTTTCGAATCTATTCAGACCAACGTGAGTGCTGACTTTGGAGTTCGTGATCTGTTTACCATAGATTTCAAAATATTGATAAGTTCTTGATTTACAGTTATTTGGATATACTTTTAAAGCTTCTGTTTTCTGTGGTTGGAGTTACTAAGTGTCTCTCACAATTGGCGAAATCTTCTGCCATACTAATCAAAGTTGCTGTTTCATTACTTTTGGTAGAGTTTATAGTTGCATCGTCCGCACAAGCACTTGCGTAACAACGTATTTCACCAATACAACAACCACTATCTGTGAGTTCCATCCGTTTCAGCAATGGATTGACATACACTTTGTACATATCTGTGCTGAGAATATCTCCTTGTCGCACTCCTTGAAGTACACTAAATGGATCAGCACGTAACCCTGCACACTTCACAACGCTAGTCGCTACTGAATGAATACTGTCTTTAATTGACAAGATTTTATCATTTACTCCTGAGTGGTATATTCAACGAAGTAGATGGTGGTGACTGACTACGTCGAAAGCAGCCTTTGCATCTAAAAATATAAGATCTACTGATTTTCTACTATCTTTAAAGTTTCTTGTTATTTCTGTCACGATAAGTGCTGCATGAAGTGGGGAAGTGTTCCCTGTAAACCCTCTTTGGTAAACGCTTTGATGTTTCTCCAACACTGATACAATTCTGAACTTGATGACATGAGTTTCTAGTAGTTTCTCTACCACTGGTAGAACTGTGATTCCTCTATAGTTTTTTACTTCTGAATTGCAACCTTTGTTTTTGAACACTGGCGTTAAAAGTCCGACTTTCAAACATTTGGGTACTTCACCAGTTTTCAGTTAACCGCGTTTAATATTTTAAGAATTGAGCAACACACAGTTCTTCCACCATTCAAGATACTTTCAATAGTGAGACCATATATATATCGGCTGATTTACCCTTATTCATATTGTTTATTGCTTTCTCTAATTCTTCAAATGTAACCGGATAGACATCTTTTTCACGCACTGATATGTTTAAATTCAATTTCACTATTTTGGTTATGGTCAACGCCAAAGTTACTGTTAATCCAGTGTTCTGCAAGTTTCTGGAAATGAGTTTTGAAGCCGTTCACTACCTCCTCCACGCCTGAGTATTTCTGTCCATCAACACACATTTAATCGTCAACTATAAATGTCTTTTTCTTTCTTTGTTTGTTAATCATTTTGTGAAAAAGTTTCGTATCACTAGTTCAATAAATTCTCCCTGTCTTGAGCCAATCTGCTCGCTTGTTCACAACGATAAGAACTGCAAAATCACTTTTTTGCCTGCCTATACGAGACAACAAAAGTACATTATCAATTTCTCTGGGCTTCCCCTGTGATGACCACAACTTAAATGCTGCTCTCATATTCTTAAGTTCACTTCCAATTTGTTCAGTCTAAACTTTCAATTTAGGTTTAGAGTTGATCAGGTTTCACTTTTCTTGCCTGGTCTTCAATAGATTCATTTATTACCAACATTATTTTCATTGAGTAGCTTTCAATCTGTTTCCACAGTATCTAACTCTGTAGGATAGATTGATAAAATACGACGTCCATTAGTGTCTCAGAGTAGAGATCTGTATCAACCTTGTTCCAATTTGTCTTAAGCGTATGTGGTACGATCTTTAATTTGTCACTTTCGCTTGAGTTGTGTCGCCACAGAGATCTGCACAGGATAGTGATCAGAAATGTTAACGTCAATGTTGTTTAAAACTACTTTTTTACTGTATTTGTCCATTTCACGGGTTTTTACCTGGAAATAATCAATCTCCGTACAGTCGACACCTTGCGAGTTTGTGAAGGTTTTCCCCGAATTGTAATATAGTAGGTCAAAAGCAGAAATAAGTTCCTTCAAGTAGGCTGTTCTCCCTAACACAGGCGCTTGTAAAGATAAGTCTGTATTCATGTCTCCCCCTATGATTTCAAGCGATGGGCGGTATTTTATTATAATTTCTCTGAGCTGGTCTGTACATTCTTGTAATGCTATTTCTGACTGATGAGTGTTTCTAGAAGGCATATATACTGATACTACTAGGAATCCCTTACATTCTGTTCCTATTTCGACACACTGTATATTCTCTGGTTACCCTCGTTCAATTTAGTGACAAGATGATCCATGTTCATTTTCATGTGTCTTTATTGTATTTTTGGTTGGGCTGCTTATATAACGTTCGCATCGTATCACTCATAAAAATGTTGTGTTTCTTTGTTCAACCCGTTTTAATTTTGTAAACTCAAATACTCTTAATAAAAAAATAAAATAAAAATTCTCTTTCAGATTAATAATAATATTGTGTTTGATAAAACAAATACGACATTAACTCAACACGATTTTAACAAGGAATACTAAACTTGATAAAATTATTACTTATAAACACTTAATTGTCGCGAGCAATCATTGTTGGATATTGGTTTACAAAACATCAAAATAAGTCGTCCATGGTCTCAACTGACTTTTATCCCGATTTAGATAAATGTGTCAATTATGTCTTCGCTAATAGAAGCCCCACTCCCCGCAGTTTGCTAGTTTAATTTTTGCGAGTTAAACAAAACAATAGTGCCAATAATTATCAAAACGGACCCCCTGAGGTACTGATTTATTGCTATATTACTTTGTTTGTTGACACGTTATTTATTACCGTTGTTGGTGTGGCATGTTGTTCTAACTTAAGTCACCAGCGTAAGTTGGCAGTACATTGTGTATGTCGCGCACAAAATGTAAAGTCGTACGAATTATTTCTTGCAAAAACAAGAGATGTGTTTGTCAGAAACACAATGCCCTCTACTGCGCCGCTTTGAATTAAGATTATTTTTTTTATTATATCCCTTTAAAAATTATAAATTCCCTTGTGAAAATGATCTGTACCTGCCAAATGATAAATAGAAATTATCTCCATTTAAAGCTTGTTGCTTCCCCTGGATTTTGTTTTTTGACCTTGAAGGATGACCTTGACTTTTCAGCACTTAAAATGTGCAGCTCCATGAGATACACATGCATGCCAAATATCAAGTTGCTATCTTAATATTTCAAAAGTTATGGCCAATGTAAAAGTTTTCGGACGGAATCACAGACGGACTGACAGTTCAACTGCTTTATGCCACCCTACCGTTGGCATATTAAAAACATAATATTGTATTTTTATTCGATTAACCTTTCTCCCAAAATGTAACCAGTTAACTGGTCATTTCAGTAGGTTAACCGGTTAACCTCTTGCATTACTAATAATAACTTATTTTGCATTGAAAACATTCATGGCACAGTCTTATCTAAACATATCTGGACCGACGACATTTCCTGTAAACAATTGTAAGGTACCATCTGTGGGTCCAAGTTAACATTTTTTTAATCACGACACCATTCCAAGTTTGCAAATATTTTGTCATTTTTGTTTTGGAGTTCTGAGTTGACAAAAAATATATTTATGGACAGCAATAAATCAATGTCTCATTACCATAAAAAAAAATGACTCAATAACTTTGGCATAAGGATATGCTATCAGCAAATTACTTGACCATTTTTCTTTTAAACTTGTATGAATTATTTTTATACATACATCGTTCATAAAACATCCAGTTTTCCTGAACCCTGCAACATACATTTATTAAATACTACTTAACAGATGTGTCAGTTTTTGGCATTCATAAAAGAAATACAAAAGATATTAATATCATTCTGTCTGTTTGTTCTTCAATTAATTTTCCTAATACCAATACACTTAATCTTTTACGTTTTTTAATCCTTTTCAGAACAAAAGTGTAGGCTTGAATAAATAAATTTCAATACAAGAATATGTAATTTGTTTTCAAATAGTGTTGACATTACTGCTGTGTATAATCTTATGTTCTATTGGATTAAATTCTCTGGTCCAAGTGCTGAATGTTATCTGCAGCCAAAACATTTGGTAAACATTGAAATCATACCTTATACAACAAACTTACCATATCAAATATTTGTTCAGTTAAAATCCAGTTCAGACATTTGAAGAAATGTTTGCTAGGTCTTAATGTGCAGAGAACAGTTCAACACTCCTAGGATTAACTAAGAAACTTACAAAACCTGAATGGATGTAATTGAAAATTTCCTAAATAAAGTTGAATAAAAAAAATCAGTTTTATTTTATCATAAGTACAAAACTGACTATGGCATCTAACAGAGAAGACTCATCAAAAAGTGGATCAGATGTTATATAACGGGACTCTTCAAAAAGTGGATCAGACTCCATTCAGGATGATATGTGCTCTGCATGCAGTACAACAGAGGCCAAGTTTTACTGCGAGGAATGCTCCAAGTACTTCTGTGACGGCTGCGTGGAGCTCCACAACAAGCTGTTCACCAGCCACCCCGCATACGGGAGAGGTCAGATGGAGAAGTGGCCGGTTACTATGGCAACCCTGGACCTTGTAGACATGTGTACAGAGCACTGTGAGAGACAAGAGGATAGAACTGTACTGTGAGAATCATAGTCAGCTCTGTTGCCTTGCTTGTATCTCATTCTCAATGAATCACAGGTAAAACCACTCAATCAATTTAATATAATTTATATTGATTCATTTGTTACCATATAATTTGTTAAATATAATACGTTAAAAGTTTTGTAGTGAATTAACATTTCCTATACATTAAAATTAAATCAACCACCCCCTTGTCAACATGTATGTTGTAACAGATATACTCTAAGAAAGCTTGCTAAATCAAAAGTTTCATCAAGATTGGTCAATGCAAACTTATGTTATTGAAAGGAAACTGGTTTTACTCCGCACGCCTGCCATATCCCAATTTAAAAACCAGGATTTGCAAATCCTTTTTTTTAGCCAGTGCATTAAAGTCACACCAACATCTGAGAAAGCAAAAGTCCACAAAAGTCGAGATGTCACAGAGCTGTTGTCCAGCATGAAGGCAATGCAAGACCAACTGCAGGGGTACCTGAAAGATTGGAATGGCTCTTTGCAGTCATTGGAGGCCTCGTATCAGGAGATAAAACAAGAACTTGCAGCACTGCGGCAGAACATAAATGCTGCAATTGATAAGCTAGACACAACAACAGCAGTAGAAATGGATAATCTGAGAGCTAAACTGAATGAAGCCTTGAAGAAGGATAAAGACCAATGCATCAGTGTTCGTGCACACCTGGCCCATCTCAGTGACACCATACAAGAAACACACAAGATGAGTGAGGAACTCTCCTTCATAGCCTATGAAAAATGTCAACAGCAGCTGCGACAGGCAGAAATGTTTGTTAAGGAGACATCAAGCAATAAAGAGTATTCAATGGCATATATTGCCAGATATGACATTGAACACTACCTATCCACATTGACAAGTCTAGGGAGGATTGTAAGAGCCAACCAGGTAATCCAAGTGCAAAGCGAGTCTTCTCATTCTTTAATATTGGGGAATGAATGTGGATTCAATGTTACAAGTGGCATCTGCCAGATAAGTACAGGAGAGATTCTTATTTCTGACAGCAAAAAAAAGTTTGTCAAGTTGTTAGATAAGTCATATACAATTGTGCAAAACATTCACATGTGGGGGTACCCAACAGCCATTTGTCATATTGCTGACGGTGAAGTGGCTTGTACAGTTATTGATAAAGATAATAACGAAAAACGCCGGGTACAGTTCCTCACTGTCAAAGATGGCCATATGAGTAAAGGCAGAGAATTCGAGCTAGATCATCCCTGTGAAAGTATCGCCCATCACCGTGGTGACCTATACATAACATCAGGCACAGCTCTGTACCTCTATAACTTGAATGGGACACAAATGAAAATGCTGTACCAGGATCCAAGTAGTAAAGGTAAAAGGTATTTTGTTAAAACTAAGAGCTTCATTTTCCCCATAAAACAAGAATTTAAATAAGTTAATACATTACATGTAAATATTGACATAAAGCTCGACCTTGTGGATTGGTATGTTGTTGACTTAAATAATCTTCTTTATTCCAGGTTATACAGTGACCGACTGTGTTGTGAGTCCCAAAGGAGACAGGATCTATGTAATCAACAATTGCTGCCATCAACTCCTAACCCTGGCAAGGGATGGCATTGTACTGTCCATTTTCACAGACCCACAAATTCAACACCCATCAAGTGTCTGTGTGACCCCTGCCGGCCAGGTTTTAATTTGTGCATCAGGCACCGTTATGCAAGTGGACAGAGAGGGGAGGAGAAAGATAGCTATTGTTACTAAAATCAGTCGCCCCACGGTAGTGTTCTACAGCAGAGATGACCTTATAATGTTTGCAAACCAGTCATGCAATGGACAATATTTATATATTTCTGTAGTCAATCAAAGCTTGAACAAAATTTAAAATGACATCTTGTTCATGCTCTAAATAGAAACATAATTCTTTTGTAATATACATCACATATTCAACAAGTGATGTGTTTGAGAAACACTATGCCCCCATTTGAGCGATTTTGACCCATATATTTTGACCCATATATTTGATCTATCACATCGCAATACAATATGTGTATTGCGATATATACCGATATACCGGTATATTGTTGCAACACTACCTATAATCAAATTATCATTAAAATGCGAGCACACCATATAACGTTAGTTGTTTTAAATTGCGTATTAATATAAGTGATATATCATACATGCCATAAATTTTTGGACCGATTCCGGGACATTGTGCTCGATTTTCCGGGACTTTTGCCGATTTTCCGGGACATGTATACATATAGCAATTTATGAAGTCATATATGTATTTTTGGTACGCATTTTTTCGCGATATCCAATTAGTTAAATTACTTATGTAACTTACCTGGAATAAACAAATTTAACATCCATAAGATCAATGCACTAAAAAAAACATTATTTAAACAAGAAGAATAAATTATAATTAACATTGTAAATTGCTTAGTCCGAAAGCCTATCCGAAATACACAAGATATATTAACGTCAAATTAAACATTACTACTTCCGTTTCTAGATATAAGCCACGTGTTTTTCATGTAAGAAAAGAGCGCATGTATATAAAAATGAGATGGTTCAGTGCTGATTTAATTTTCAGTCACTGTACACTTAAAACGTGGACTGCGTGTAACACAGGTGATGAATGCAGAAGTTGTCATGGGTGGCACGCGCGGTGTAAGCTATGACGTCAAACTGTTACAACTTACATTGTATGTAAAGGCGTGTTGTTTGTCGCATTATGAGTGTGAATGAATCAGACACCGCGAAAATCCGGGTGAAACTGGATTTATTCATGAATGTGCATCGCGTAATCCGTTAAAACTACACAGCCATCAAATTTGAGCACGCCAATTCACAACGAATTATTAACCCCTTTTGTTTGACTGTGATTGCGAGACAATCGACAAGATAATAGGACCCCCTATTAATTGATCGATTTTGACACGTAGCGTAATTGCCTAATCGGACAGGCATTGCTTTGGAGACGACGCAATATTAGTGGCAAGCACAGATTTGCATGCTAAGATAAGGAACATACAGGTTTAAATAAAATCCGGGACATTTGACAGATTTCCGGGACTCCGGGACAGGGTATGCATTTCCGGGACTGTCCTGGACGATCCGGGACTGTCCTGGACGATCCGGGACTGTCCTGGACGATCCGGGACGTATGGCATGTATGAATATATTTATGATATGTTTGTGGTTATCTTTGCCAGAAAATAGTTTATGTTGCTAATTTTACCGATTACATGTATGTACCGCCCGGATTCTCGGCGCTTAAATTACTATGGTTAATTGCGTAAGCGTTTGCAACTCCCAGGGACCCGGAGGGTCAATATAGCTGGGAGTTGGATTATTGCAACTATACAAACAACATCTTTCAAGTTTGACAAGTCAACCCAGTAAAGTTAAAATACATTTTATTAAATAATGTAAAGATCAGAATTAAAAATTAATGAGAGATATATAAAGGTTGATCTAATAAATGGTTTGACAAGTGACTTGAAATTGAAACACACGCATATTACCTTGCAATAACGCTGGAAATAACTTGCAAATGCACAACACTCTTACTCTTCTGACTTTGAAGTTACGAAAGTATTGAAGGTTACACAACACATAATTGGTTACACAATACTAAATATTGGAGTAAAACACAAGCCAACAAAATCCGCACAGAGGCCAACCTAGTCGTCGTAAAATGCTCTCACATATTTCAATGTAACCGGCGTCTAAGAGATTGGCCTAACGGTCATAAGATATTGATTAAATAACTCCAATCCTTAAGTTATTTTATGTAAGACCATACACTTGTGTAAACAGAAAATAAAGTTAGCCTTTTTTCGCGTATATAGGGACCTCATCACTTTCCTTAAGAGAATTATTTGCTGAATGGATTTAAGAAATAAAACAAATATACCATGTGATGTGTAAGAAATAATTTGACAGGTATCGAATTCACTTTTTTCAACGTTTTGTTCGGATACTATTTAGTTGAGTGTAACCCGTATTCGCACAAGTTTCACGCTGTAGTCTCCAATCTTAAAACATAGTAGTGATTTCTAAGTGAACATTAATGCCTAGCCAGCACACAGGCCGAAAAAACAATAACATAAGACATCAATGCTTTAGTCTTACCTATATGACAAAATCGGATCACTGCATGGCATTAATATGATTATAGGTGCTACCTAATTTACGGGCAAAAGCTTAATTATTTTAAAGCTATTTAAAAATTACAGTGTGATTTTAATAACATTAAACATTATACTCACAACTCATCTTGCAGGCTGCGCATGTTGTGTTTAAAAACTGGTTGTGAGCACTATTATATGGTGAGGCTGAAATTGGAAACACACAACTAAGAACATTAAGGATAATACAAAAGTTTGGTTCAATAAAAAAAAATAGTAAGCAGATTTCAAGTATTTTAAAAGCACAAACAAATTATACTCACAACTCATCTTGCAAGCTGCGCATGTTGTGTTTGAAAACTGGTTGTGAGCCCTGGTCTATGATGTGGCTGAAATTGGAAACACACAACTTAGAACATTAAGGATAATACAAAAGTTTGGTTCAATAAAAAATAAACAGTAAGTAGATTTCAAGTATTATAAAAGAACAATAGTCAATCACTTGTTATTATATTTATTGAAAATCACTTTTTAATAAGTTTTGTACCTACCATTGATTGGTGCTTTTTTAGTCATCTGGTACTTTTTTACTGTTGAGAGCATCCTGTTTCCATGTTGGTCTTGGTGAGTATTTGTGTTTTATTTGTTTTGGTTCGTGACTGACATGTCACCCACCAGCATTAATTTCACATGGGCATAATTTTGATACTTGATTAATACTTTTAATTTATTTTGGTTATCATTGAAAAAAAAGATAATGCATAGGAAAAGTATATATGTGTGTACAGTTAGAGTTTGTTGTTGAAGTATTATTTGTTATGTTTTAATTTGATCCGGTTAGTGACTCACATGTCACCCACCAGAAATGTAAACTTAAATGTTAATGTGACATCACATTTGATATTTCTCCTATGTAGACAGACAGACAGTATTGTTATGCAAATCAATAATATTTTGTGTATCATACGAAACACACAACAATAGCAACACTAACCCAAAGATATCAAATAATGAAAAAAGCAACAACACAAGAATATGCTGATACAATTAAAAAGTATGTAAGTTTATACTGTTTGTGATATTTACAAGGGTATTGTATGCTCCAGAAAAATAACGGGATTAAGGATATGTCAAACGGGAAAGGGATAACTACAACGAGCGAGGCCTGGTATGGTATTGCGCAAGGGGGGTTAGAGGGTTAGGGTTAGGGTTAGTGTTAGGGGCCGGGTTAGGGTTTGCGTTAGCCTAAACCCAACCCTAACCCTAACCCGACCCCTTACCCTTACCCTAACCCTAACCCAGGGTTATTTCCCCTATACCAGGCCTCGCTCGTTGTTATTGTCCGCTTCCCATTTCAAACGTGCATCGTTTTACAGCATATCATTTGGGTAAGTAAATGTTGTTTATGTGTAATAAACGAATTGTATTTTTAAGCCAAAAAATGTAGATCAATGCAATTATTATAGATATCATGATCCGGGATATAAATTGAAAGAAAAAACAATTACTGATCAACTGAAGTAGTTGCAAACTGCATGTTATATATTCATTTTTGGACATAATAAGGCAAAATATAATCATGCCAATAAAAATAAGATTAAATGTCTAAGTAAAAGTAGCATTAATACTCAAAAATCAACAGAAATTTCGTAAAGTATTTCGTAAAATAAAGATACCTAATAATAAATAAATGTTCCTTATAGAAAAAGCCAAAATTTCAAAACGAGATGTTTTCTGGTAACATGGATGTTTTTAGATATAAAATGCTAGTTTTTATTTTTTTGCGTACGCAATTAATTCCATTTTATAACCCCGCGACTATATCTATTCATACGACACTTGAACACTAAATATGGTACCATTTTAGTGTTCAATTGTCGTATGAATAGATACAGTCGCGGGGTTATAAAATGGAATTAATTGAGGCACAAAAACATAAAAATAAGCATGTTATATCTGCAAACATCCATGTTACCAGAAAAATCTCGTTTTGAAATTTTGGCTTTTGCCATAAGGAACATTGATTTATTATTAGGTATCTTTATTTTACGAAATACTTTACGAAATTTCCGTTGATTTTTGAGTATGAATGTTACTTTAAGCATTAACAAAGTAAGGTCCTTTTAAGAATGAGATAAGTTTTTTTACTGTCAATAAAACAGACTGGTTTAATTGTTATTATTGGGACACAAAGTTTTGTATTTAAGGCTTTTTTTGTTGTTTATTTTTCCCTACCAGTTTCACCGGAGGGGACTTATGGTTTGCGCTCTGTCCGTCAGTCCGTCTGTGTGTCACACTTTTCTGGATCCTGCGATAACTTTGAAAGTTCTTCATATTTTTTTCATGAAACTTGAAACATGGACAGATGGCAATTTGGAGATTTTGCATGTCATTTCATTTTGTTCCTTCGTCAAAAATTCTGGTTGCTATGGCAACAAGTATATTTAAAAAAAAAGCTATTAAATGGTACACATACATATAGGGGACATCATTGCTCGGCAATAGCTTGTTTGAAATTAACACATTTCCCATTCAAATATTAATTAAAAAAAGTAAATGAACCATAGGTTATTCTGCCATAATTATTTACGGAGCTACATGTAACACATTCTAAGCATGCGCTAGTTACAAATAGTTGATTATCCATTTTTAAAAATACATAAATATAGAAAATAAATTTTGTCTGGCTGCTCCCCTGGTTAAAATATTAATTTCTATGATCACTTGTGAAATAAAATTCAAAATCTTTCTATGTCAACACTAATCTTCTTTCATTCTTCTTCTTAATGTTCTTTTTGTAATTTCAAGCGCTTAAAGTCCCAAGTATCATGCTCTTCAGAGCTATCTGACTCGTAAGAAGGATTCAAGTCTTTTACAACTGATTTACACATGTATGTGTACCATTTAGTAGCTAAGCTAGACTGTGGATGTGCACCATCGTTAAACAAACTGTATGAAAATTTCTTTATTTTGTGCTTATTCTGGCCATTCTGGCCTCGTTTTTTAGTTTTGCAAATAAAAAGGTCTCTATCCCAACGTACTGAATGTTTTGAAAAGCGTTCATTTAGTGAGCTTATAAGTGAATTAATTTCATTGATGTAATTTCCCAAGTCAATTTGTTGTTGTGAAATTTGATCCTAAGTATACATTGATTTGGTCAGTTTTCTTTTGGACATATTAAACTGTGATGAGGAGATCAATGAAACAGGTGGAATATGGACTTATTTGCATGAAATTGTACTGCTGTTGTAGGTTTTATAAACAGAATTTATGACTTCAAGAATGTGTGATGTTTTAGCAAGATCAGAAATGTAGACAATTTCTGTACCATTCGCATGGTGAATTTTTTCAGTTAAATTGCATATGCCTGCAGCAACAATGACAAATACATGTTGAACTGATTTTGATGATGAGAATATTTTTCTTAATTTGTTGTCAAAAGCTTGTGTGAATGTTTCTATTTTTGCTCACGGAATTATGATTGTATGTACAGTGTAAAGAGTAAGTGTTGTGTTGGACATTACAAACTGTTTTAACTTTGCCCCTCTAGAATCTGTGGCAAAAATAATGTGAATTACAACTATTAAAAAAGTGGTATCACTACGTTTATGTTTCTTCGTAAGCATAAGCAAAATATGTGAAACATTGGGGATCATAGTTGAAAATGAAATAATATTCATATCGGAGACACATTTTGCAGTTTAAATTAAAGTAACATTGATACTCAAAAAATCAACGGAAATTTCGTAAAGTAATTCGTAAAATAAAGTTACCCAATAAAAAAATCAATGTTCCTTATAGCAAAAGCCAAAAATTCAAAACGAGATGTTTTCTAGTTACATGGATGTTTGTAGATATAAAGTGCTTGTTTTTAATTTTTCGTGTCACAATTAAATCCATTTTAATGTCCCGCGACTATATCTATTCATACGACACAAGAACACTAAACTGGTACCATGTTAGTGTTAATGTGTCGTATGGATAGATATCAGTGTGGTGTTATAAAATGGAATTATTTGTGTACAAAAAAAATTAAAAACGTGCATTTTATATCTACAAACATCTATGTTACCCGAACACATCTGACTTTGAAATTTTGGATATTGCTATAAGGAACATTGATTTGTTATTGGGTAACATTATTTTACTTAATACTTTACGAAATTTCCGTTGACTTTTGAGTATTAATGTTACTTTAAGGTGTGATTACCACTATGATATATTTCTGCTAAACTATCAAATGAATCATGTTCATTTTCATGTTATTTTCTACTATTGTTTACTATTGTTTAAATATCGATACAAAATAGTTTGGTCGCATCCACATGGTTTGGGCCAGAAGACCTTGTAACTAGGAAATAATCAAAATAAATCGAACGTTAAATTAATGCACCAAGCTTTTTTTATATCTCGAATAAATAATTGTAAACTTTGCTTTTCTTAGATTTTGTAGTTTTTTACAGTAAAAACTCACGCCAAATTCGTTTGCAAATTTTATTTGGTGAGTAATTCATTATTTATTATAATTCTTTTGATATGTTTCATTGTATACACACATACATTAATATACAACATAATACTATATTTACACATAAGAATCACTGTTAAGCATGTTAGCTATGTACATAATTTCATTCATCCATAACCCCATATAGTAAAACATGGCAAAGCAAAATGAGCGCATATTTGTATTTAACAAAATACAAAATACATGTTTTGTGCACTGAGATTATTTCAAAATATAAACATAACATAGTTTGCGAGTACAAACAATGAATACTTATAAGCAAGTAGAATTATGTCAGGCAACTTCTATGCTTTTTATAAAAAAGAGTTTACATTTTGGTAAAAGGACAGACAAACATATCAACACTCATATTACATATTTCGGAAACACTCGGTGAATTCCGTGATCAACTGTCAATAATTCAGAGTACTCATTTTAATGTTTGCATTTCGTGCGTAAAATTTCGGAATATACCGAGTGTTTCCGCAATGCGTAAACGTTTTATTTATTAAACAATACGCAGTTGAAGATATATATATGGTTGAGAAAAATTATTAAACACCAACGAATGAATCTTTCTAAAACACTGGATCCAAAAACGGATGCAAGAACAGAAAGTAGTAATAATAGACTGGAGAAATATGCTGTTCAAACAGTGCTAATTACATATTTTATACATATGCCCTAGCGCTTTCGACGTTTCGTCTTCATCAGGGGCTTGTCAACACAGATATGGTTGTACGTGCAATATTGGACATGACAGCGAAAAGTTCTAAAAATAGGTAATTCATAATTGATTGATCGCAACTCACCGATAAAAACGTGCACTCGCCTAGAGCCGTGTCCGTATTGTGTAAGGCTAATTGCATGTNCCGCTTTTAAAACCGAAAGTAGGATTTCTAGACATATACGTCCATTTCGACAAACGCGATTATTTTTAAGTTTTAAAGCGCAAAAAAGACGGATTTCTACCTTGTAACCACCAGATATATTCTAATTGGCATAGATAAAATTAAATCTATAGCCTAGTTAGCAAGTAATTATTTTTTCAAACGGTACCGCTATTAAAAACGAAAGTAGGATTTCTAGACGTATACGTCCATTTCGACAAACGCGATTATTTTTAAGTTTTAAAGCGCAAAAAAGACGGATTTCTCCCTTGAAACCACCAGATATATTCTATTTGGCATAAATAAAATATGTTTCTTATTTATACTTAATTTTACTATGTCAAAAAAGTTGTGCGGCTTTAATTATTGGTGGTATGCATGATGCTGAAGACATTCTGATTCCAGACAAAGGACACGTCGGATAACGGAGACTTTCAATGAATTGGGCACTCTGATATCCGAGTTTTATCATCTACTTGAAATGAGTTTATTTATACTACGACTATTCTTATCCATTATTTTGCAGTATGAATCCATTTGCATAGTCCAGCGCGATGGAAGGGTTATCTATTCAAAACTTAATTACAAACACATATGAAATATAACCAATGGTGTTGTTCGTTTAAAAAAAACACAGTTCTATTCAACATTTATTTGCAAGTAAACAGGGATTATTCCAATTTTTATGTAAGATTTAAATGCTTATTTCTCATGAAAAATATTTCAAGTGACGACCGGAAATAGTAGTCTACATAAGGAACTTGTTTTTTTGTGTGTTAACTTGAGATTTACAGAATTGAAAATTTAACGGATGTGGATCAACCAGAATTTAGTCTGTTTAAAATAGGCATGTTATGATTTTATTTTTTCAACTTGTTCATATTGTGATTTCTTGACATGTCTGAATAATATGATATTGTTCTTACTCTTAACATAACGTCTGGGTGATATATTGTTTATTTCACATGAAATCAATTTATTTTATAGTATAATATATAGTTATTAACAATAGCTGTTGGTTGTAAAATAATGTAAACATATCAGTTTAGCCTCTATATGTCGTTCCACCAACTTACAATGACAACCATGGAAATAAGGGCCTGCTCTTTTGTTCATATCCTTGGTAATAGGAAGCATGCCATGGTTCTCTTTATTCCGCACGTTGTTTATGATAAATGCATTGTGTTTCATTTCATTGTTTATAACATCGTTTTTATGTGAACCATACTATGTTACAGATGCCGAAATAAGTATATATCTATGAAGATTTGTCTGGTACTTGGCAAAGCTTAACACATCCCGGCCTGCATTACCATCCGATGACGATCGATACAAATATATTTTTTTAATGTCTAGGGTTTTGATAAATTATTTCCCAATTTCTTGTTTATGCTTGATTGTGGACGATTGAGAAATATGTATTGTTTTGATCTTGATGGAACTTTTTTTCATTATCAGGTCACGTGTCAGTTAATAGATAAATTACTGTAATTCGCTTCCGGCGCTGTGGCGTGACCTATTATCAATGCTACTATCGGTTCATGGATGACAAGAACTAAATACAATCTAATACAGGTGAGTGTGTTCAAATGTAGTAAACAAATACAGCCAATATTTTAATGTATACTCGTATTCAATGTCCTAGAAGTAAACTAGTTCATAAACAGTGGCTTTGTTTTCGTACTATAAAGTGCGGTAGTTTTAATAAAAGGGTGTTACGTCTGACCTTCATCAGCTGGACAAGTCTTTAAAGGGCTGTCTATGAATTACTTTGTACGAGAATTGATTTTTTGTTATTAAACAATTTATTAAACAAGTTATTAAACAATTTACTCCCTTAATTAATGTACCAAGTTCCTGCTTGATAGTAAATCACATTTAATTGAAACACAATGTAATGTTGTTATATTATTCTCTATGTTTTTTGTTCCAATTTTCTAAACAATTATTTGGTTTAAGTATATGTAGGTGGACGATCCCTCAAAATGTTTTACAAACCATTTTACCGAGATTTCCCTAAGCAATCATAATTCGTTTAATTAAATTTTATTTTACAGGACACATAATTAAAGTAAAATTATTCATACTAGCTTTATTTTATAAAAATGTAAAATATCATTTAAGTATAACGATTAACGTATGTACATAAAATTGTTACATATTTTTGGTTATAAACTTCATATGCTCATTTACTTGCCGCGCCTTGAGTGTTGCATAAACAAGTATGGAACACTCTCCTTTTTTTGAGTAGAAGTAGTACCCGGGGGGAACTTTGCCCGCTGTGGGATATTGAGTAAAGGTAATTTTCAAACCAAGTAATGCAGGGAGCAGGTCGGTTGGACAAATTCTTTCTCAGATGGTATCAGCATTATCTCAGGCGTAACTCTTTGCTTTTGTATATTAGTGATAAATAACCATCAGAACAAAGGCAGGGTAATAAAATCAGTGGAGCAGCTCCGATTGCCAAAAATTGCTCAGATTTGATTCCGAGTTAAGATATGCGTTTGGCTCATTAAACACTCTGAAAACAACACATTGCCCCAGTATTGATAAATTACTTTTATATTCTGGTTCATTATAAACGCACTATACTTGCTAAGCGTTTGCTTTTATAAATGCCGGGGAATTTACTATGGAATGATAAATTTATTCTTATATGTAATTCGTTTATTTTTTGTATTTATGTTGCTATTTCTGAAGATCTGTGAATATCTTTAAGTGTGTCAAGACTAAAAATGGGGTTCGCATTTTCATGTTAATCTACCTTTAAACATAATTACGTCGTTATGATGCGTCTAAACAACGCTAAATTGAAGGAAAAAACAGTAATACTAAATACATAATTATTTAATTGTCGCATCTATATCTGTCACTGCAAACGTCGTAAAATGTGTATATAATATGATATGTATGTCACGTGATCAAATCACAATGGACGTTCAAATTTTGAGCTCTGATAAATATTGATCAAAAGTGTGTTTATTGGATTAAATTGATATAAAAACTGGATACAGAGGACAGAAAGATGTATCATTATAAATTGTACATTATAAAAAGTAATCGTAGTATTTGTAGAGGCAGAAGTGGGAGTGAATCTGATTTGAATTTGAACCCCAAAAAGCAGACAAACACAGGAGGCCCGTCAGGGGCGGAAACCTCGGATTTACATGATGTAATTGAATTTGCTGGCAATTCTTTTGCAGTATTATATGAGAGTGACTCGGGTGAAAACTCTATAGAAACTTTTATTGAAACGTGCAATGTACAGACTTATGCAAATGTAGAACATATCGCAATTTCTGATATGAAAGGAAATAAGAAGTAACCTAAAACTGGTCAAACTATCGCGTCACACGAATCATCGCACACCACTCATGTATCGGACGCTGAGAGTAATACCGATATGTGGAATGTTTCTGAAAGTGATAAACTGAAAATTATTATGGACACTGTCGTTGAAATAAAAAGGAACCAAGATTCTATGAGGAAATCGATTGACTCAAAGTTCGATAAGCTACGCTCAGAAATGAAAGAGACAACTGATACACGAATACGGGCCTTGAGGGACAAATTATCGGTAGATATGGCGCGGGATAGTTCCCGTCTTGATTAGGTCGTGACAACTGTTCAGTCTTTACACTTACGCATGGATACACTTGAGAACACGGCGGATCAACGTAACGGTACATCCACGTCACATGATACCGGTCACGGTCAACATAAAAATTTATCAATTATTTAATGAACCGGATCTAATGATTGCAGCCAGTGTGATACCGTACAATGAATTTGAAAATCTGTTAGCAATAGCAGAAGAGCTTATGGAGGCAATGGGCGCTGATGTTTCCAATAATGTATTGGTCACAGGAGCTACAAGATTGCCAACTAGATTCACGAATCGTCCCGCTGTAGTAAAGATCGCCTCTCAGAACTTTGATGAAAAAATCTTAGTCTTAAGAAACAAAATGGTACTGAAAGACCTCGAGGCGTATAATAAAATTAACTTGAAAAGCTGCAAGTCTCACATTGAAAGACTCGTAGAAATGAATGCGAGAGCAGTGCTTCGCCAGCTTCCGCAAGGGAAAGAGTTCCGAGTTTATGCGAGCGGCCGTATCACTTAGCGTGCACGACACCAGGATAACATGGAAACAGCACATAATACAGATTAGGAAGCGCCCTGGTCTTACAGGTCAATTAAAGTGTCTCACTTAAATATTTTTGTGGCTGGACACGTGAAAACTGTGAATTCGGAGAACAAATTATTATAGCACTTGAATCGGATATTATTACGGTGTCAGAAACTCATTTAGTTGAGTCAGTTTAAACTTTAAAATAATATAATTATGTAAATGAACTTATAAGAATCAACTACGTATTACATATTTTTCAGAAATATGCCTTCTTAATTGGATAATTTTACTACTACTGAAATTATTCTTATATATCTAACTTGGATAAACTTGAATTAAATTTTTGACTCTATAGTTTTCATAATATTATTTTTTGAAATACATGTAGATCTTACTTCAATAAACCTTAATTAAATTTCTTATTGACTTTATAACTATCATATAGATGCTACATTCGTAATGGATTAGATCTAACTTTGAGTAAACCGTATTTTAATTTTGATATGATTATTTAATTAACCATTAAAAATTGTCCTATGGCACTGGTAGTATTAAATCTTAAAATCAATAAAACCTCACAATATTATTAATGTTTAATAGTCATATATTATTGTGCTAAATTGTTAAAATTTAACAGTTTTATGTCAAGTTAAATTGTGTGCCTGTGTATAAATGTTGATAATATTCTTTTCATGGATGCAATACTTATGATAATCTTGTACATATCATGTATGTTTGATGTATTGAAACTTCTGTATGATTAGTTCTTTTGATGGCGCACAGAATCGAAGAGCTTTTGGGGGCCGCCGGACACGGATTGGCCTGTAGGTAGGGATCGACCCAATCAAATGAAGCTCGTGTCCCGGTGTGCCGTAATTGTTTTGTGGTTTTGTGCGAAATCAAAAGAACGTGTATCATAAGCTGTTATTTATTCACAAAAAAAGTTCGGTCCGCATACAATTTATTATTATTGAACTCTTGTCATGTTCTTATAAATATATTATATAGAGGATGCTAACTTTTTCATTGAACTCAGTATGTTGCTCAAATATTTTATTGTCCATTTGTAAAACAATGATCACGTTATATTTTACACTGTTGTTAAGGTGATTCATATGCCTTTTAGGTAGGGTGTTCTTTTATGCATTGTATATATGTCTCTAAATACCCTGTACGTAAACACGTGTCACTATAATAACATATTATCTATCTATCTATAATAGTAAATCGTTAAATTATGATAAAACATGTAAATGTCTAGCATATTTTCTCCACGCGGTCAACCATTATAGAAACATTACAAATTATAGTCATGGATCTCTGTCAAAGTTTGGGGCTAATGACATAACAGATTCCATAACAAATCTGTTGTCAACCAACTTGAGAGAGCAGTTTTGCCCTTTCGTTTTACTGCCCCATACCCAATCTAGTTTTCTGACAGTGATGTTATTATGATGTTGTTAATGATATTGAATATGATGCTGCCGCTGATGATAAAGATTTCGATGATGACGACCGTTGGAAGTTTTGATCTGACACTTGTGAATGCAAAGCACGCTTTATATATATAAGTCCGTTGGCATTCAATTCAAAGTCTCAACAAAATCTATTTGAAAATCTACTGAGAGTCAATTAAAAATCATAGAAAGGCCATTGAAAGTCAATTGGCAGTCATAGGAAGTCTTTTTTTAACTCATAGATAGTCCATGATAGTTCTTATGTGCTTAGCCATTATTTGATTAAAGAACTTTTTAGTGCACGATCCTTTTACATGTTCTAAAGACCACAATAACGTGATTGTCACATACAGTCATCATGCATATGATTTGCATCTTCGTTTACTAGAAAGTATGACACACAATGTTCATATAATCACAATAAAATTAGTAATTCATTAGTTGTATTCTATATAAATTAAAATATCATTTATGTAAACGATCAATTGTATGTACATGTATATGTATTTGTAACATATTTTTGGTTACAACATTTATATGCTTATTTCCCTTTAAGTATAAATGATATGTGTCAATCAAATTTATTGTGATTTAAAACACCGAACCGATAGGATGTGACAATACACCTGCTGTTGTCAAATTGTAAGTTGAATGAGCCGAACTCTGTGTTTTGTGTGTTTCACATGATGGTTACTTGGCTATAACTGTTTTAGAGAACCACAATTTCATACCATTGTTGTTTTTGTTTTTGCTTAAACAGTCCTTATACGCGTTCAGCGTTTTGAGTTTGTGTTTGGTTTCATGTATTTCCGCACGACGTTACATGACACCAAACGAACATACAACACATTTACAACTATTAAGAAAGTGGTATCACTACGTTTATGTTTCTTCGTAAGCATAAGCAAAATATGTGAAACATTGGGGATCATAGTTGAAAATGAAATAATATTCATATCGGAGACACATTTTGCAGTTTAAATTAAAGTAACATTGATACTCAAAAATCAACGGAAATTTCGTAAAGTATTTCGTAAAATAAAGTTACCCAATAAAAAAAATCAATGTTCCTTATAGCAAAAGCCAAAATTTCTTAACGAGATGTTTTCTGGTTACATGGATGTTTGTAGATATAAAATGCTTGTTTTTAATTTTTCGTGTCACAATTAAATCCATTTCAATGTCCCGCGACTATTTCTATTCATACGACACAAGAACACTAAACTGGTACCATGTTAGTGTTCATGTGTCGTATGGATAGATATCAGTGTGGGGTTATAAAATGGAATTATTTGTGTACACAAAAAATTAAAAACGTGCATCTACAAACATCTATGTTACCAGAACACATCTGACTTTGAAATTTTGGATATTGCTATAAGGAACATTGATTTTTTATTGGATTACTAAATACTTTACGAAATTTCCGTTGATTTTTGAGTATTAATGTTACTTTAAGGTGTGATTACCACTTTGATATATTTCTGCTTAACTATCAAATGAATCATGTTCATTTTCATGTTATATTCTACTATTGTTTACTATTGTTTAAATATCGATACAAAATAGTTTGGTTGCATCCACATGGTTTGGGCCAGAAGACCTTGTAACTAGGAAATAATCAAAATAAATCGAACGTTAAATTAATGCACCAAGCTTTTTTTATATCTCGAATAAATAATTGTAAACTTTGCTTTTCTTAGATTTTGTAGTTTTTTACAGTAAAAACTCACGCCAAATTCGTTTGCAAATTTTATTTGGTGAGTAATTCATTATTTATTATAATTCTTTTGATATGTTTCATTGTATACACACATACATTAATATACAACATAATACTATATTTACACATAAGAATCACTGTTAAGCATGTTAGCTATGTACATAATTTCATTCATCCATAACCCCATATAGTAAAACATGGCAAAGCAAAATGAGCGCATATTTGTATTTAACAAAATACAAAATACATGTTTTGTGCACTGAGATTATTTCAAAATATAAACATAACATAGTTTGCGAGTACAAACAATGAATACTTATAAGCAAGTAGAATTATGTCAGGCAACTTCTATGCTTTTTATAAAAAAGAGTTTACATTTTGGTAAAAGGACAGACAAACATATCAACACTCATATTACATATTTCGGAAACACTCGGTGAATTCCGTGATCAACTGTCAATAATTCAGAGTACTCATTTTAATGTTTGCATTTCGTGCGTAAAATTTCGGAATATACCGAGTGTTTCCGCAATGCGTAAACGTTTTATTTATTAAACAATACGCAGTTGAAGATATATATATGGTTGAGAAAAATTATTAAACACCAACGAATGAATCTTTCTAAAACACTGGATCCAAAAACGGATGCAAGAACAGAAAGTAGTAATAATAGACTGGAGAAATATGCTGTTCAAACAGTGCTAATTACATATTTTATACATATGCCCTAGCGCTTTCGACGTTTCGTCTTCATCAGGGGCTTGTCAACACAGATATGGTTGTACGTGCAATATTGGACATGACAGCGAAAAGTTCTAAAAATAGGTAATTCATAATTGATTGATCGCAACTCACCGATAAAAACGTGCACTGAACACTGAACACCCTTGCTCCATATGGAATAAATAAAAATGACACATAAATGGAGTCTTCAAAACACATACCTCATATTTTAGAGGGTTGTGTCTTGGCAGTTGTCAAATGTTTTCTGCGTGATTCATTGCTAAAATGAGTCTGGAGCCAGTCTATTGTAAACCCCTACGAACATGCAATTAGCCTTACACAATACGGACACGGCTCTAGGCGAGTGCACGTTTTTATCGGTGAGTTGCGATCAATCAATTATGAATTACCTATTTTTAGAACTTTTCGCTGTCATGTCCAATATTGCACGTACAACCATATCTGTGTTGACAAGCCCCTGATGAAGACGAAACGTCGAAAGCGCTAGGGCATATGTATAAAATATGTAATTAGCACTGTTTGAACAGCATATTTCTCCAGTCTATTATTACTACTTTCTGTTCTTGCATCCGTTTTTGGATCCAGTGTTTTAGAAAGATTCATTCGTTGGTGTTTAATAATTTTTCTCAACCATATATATATCTTCAACTGCGTATTGTTTAATAAATAAAACGTTTACGCATTGCGGAAACACTCGGTATATTCCGAAATTTTACGCACGAAATGCAAACATTAAAATGAGTACTCTGAATTATTGACAGTTGATCACGGAATTCACCGAGTGTTTCCGAAATATGTAATATGAGTGTTGATATGTTTGTCTGTCCTTTTACCAAAATGTAAACTCTTTTTTATAAAAAGCATAGAAGTTGCCTGACATAATTCTACTTGCTTATAAGTATTCATTGTTTGTACTCGCAAACTATGTTATGTTTATATTTTGAAATAATCTCAGTGCACAAAACATGTATTTTGTATTTTGTTAAATACAAATATGCGCTCATTTTGCTTTGCCATGTTTTACTATATGGGGTTATGGATGAATGAAATTATGTACATAGCTAACATGCTTAACAGTGATTCTTATGTGTAAATATAGTATTATGTTGTATATTAATGTATGTGTGTATACAATGAAACATATCNCAACAATTTGGCTTGTAGGTCGACATTACCTTGCAGTACATAACAGATGCCAGTACAGACAGAATATCTAATGATGTTTAAATAATTGTTTTTTTTTAAGAATAACTTTATTTCCCCAATCTAGTTCAACCATAAAACACATCAATTGATATGGTCAAATATGCTTAATGAAGCGAAATCTTACAAACACAAAAGTTATTATCTAGACATGGTCATCAAAAACATTGGTCAAGCGTAAATAATTGTGTCTGGAATTTTTCTGCTCTGTCATGGGTAGATGCATGAGCGATCTATCCAATCAACAAGAGTTATTCGATGGGGTGGGTTTAGTTAATCGGGGAATGAGTAACAGTCAACCAATCAAGAATGGGATAAGACGTATATATATATATTTTTGTTATTTACCTCAGAATAAAATGCTGTGTTTTGTTGTAATAAAATCATTCTGGGAGTCGTAGTTTGACAATCGAGTACAGCAGTATTAGCAAGCGTTCTATTAGAAAAGATTAATCTGAAATAAAACATGATGAAAAGAGAAACGAACATTGTTTGTTACTGTGTTTAACAACCATTATGTAACATTTTTCTCAGAGAACGGCTAATTAACTATTACAATTCAATCATACTGTTAAAACGGTTTTTAATGAAATATAAATATAAACATAAAACTCTGTTTGAACTTACTATGAAAGAAAATCACACTCATGTAAGACAATTTTTTTCTTTTGCCTTAGAATCCACAGCTGTTAGATAAATATTATACTTATACATTATACTTGTAGTTACTGTTATGCTATGCGTATTTTGTTTCCATAATTTAATGGACACGTTACAGGGTTGAATAAGAATAACAGAAAAATACAAATTTTGTATTGATACATTTTCATGAATATACATATGTTATATAAGCAAAATAGGGATAAAACAACCATGCTTAGAACACGTTTTACGAGATAATGTATTGTTTTCACATACAGAAAGGGACTATTATAATGTTTCAAACGACTTGTGGTTATACACAAAGGTTTGTTCTCATATTTGACATACTATTCACTGATATGTACTATCGCAGTCAACCAATAATTGCTTCAGTACCGTTCATAAGACATTATTACATTCGGATAATTGAATGAGAAAGCTGAACAAAAACTTAACAGGTACATTCGAACCATTACAATATTTGAACTTCATTGGCTTTTTTGGGACATTTACTAGTGGCGAAGATTCATCATACATACCAGATATGCTGTCATAAATAAACTTAAATTGCATTTAAGTACAACACGTTTTTTTTTAAATTAATATTTGAATTGATGTTTTACATCTGTAAGATCAGATAGTCAGACAAATTCAACATTTGTAGAGACTGCACTTTAAAAGTATGTGAAGATAGTCCGACTTGAAAGGCTTACATATAAACTTATATTAAATGCGCATCATTCAGGGAAATCTGGGCTTCATGCATGTGTGTCAAGTGTGGTACCATATTAGCCCGTGCAGTCAACACAGGCTAATAAGAGACGAATATTTCCGTTAAGTTATGCGTTAAGTCCAGTTTTCTCAGAACGCGGCTTAACTTATACATATAAATACATGATGGATCATTTTGAAAACAATACTATTTAACTGATAGTGATTCACATGTGATAATATTAGCTTAGGTCTTTCATAAAATGTGCCACTATGCACACTTATGCTATTTGATACAAAAAAGTAAATGTGCTACTTTATCAATTTAAATGTGCTATAACACACACTGTTATATCGAGAAGTGCTATTGCAAGAAGTTGCATATTTATAAATCAACAAAACTCTAAACACTTCAAATGTACATGTATTCACTGCAAGAAGATTCATTTCGGAAAATTCAATGTTCTCTATGTATTGTTTCGTGCTTCATGTTTAAAGATCTGCTGAACAAAAAGCAAATAGAGAACATTTGCACAGTATAATCTGGGACGACACTTTAAGCACATGCATTAAACCCCCTTTTCCCAGAGCGGGGCTCAATTGGAATACTTCAAACACATATCATGGCTATATAAACACACGGCATTGTTTTAAAGCGCTGCGAAGTGACTGGAATGTTGTCTGATATGATATGATTCATCGATAACAGCATTTTACAATTTTATCAAATGTAACATTGACAATTTAAAGCGGGACTGTACGATTTTGTCAAATATTTATGATTTTTTTTTAAATGTGTTAAAAATTAGTATACATATATTTCAATATAAATTAAAATAAAAGTTAAGAAGAACATGTGTCGAAAAATGCGAAATAAGCCAGATATTTAAATCTGAAAGCTTAAATGACTGGAAGTCAAATAAGCCAGCATGTATATAATACGTGTACAATGTGAATCTAAATTTAGTTTTAGTGCAGATTCGTTCATACGACACAAAGACACAATTTTGTTTCCTTACAAATACGAGTAAAAGTGTCGGCATCGGCTTTAACCAGCGCTAACTTGTCTTTGCTGCATTTTATGAAATTCGTCTTCAAAGTATAATTTTTATTGCCTATTTTGAGTCATCGTAACATAATTTAATCAATATATTAAAATTTAACACANCTTCCTACCATTGAGTAATTAAATAGTAATAAAATTGAATGCGTTTTAATTCCCTTTTATTACTGTTTAATTTGAGTTGCAATGCTATGAGGTTAAATTTTATTTACACTTATATGTATCATGAATATTTCTGGGCCAAGTGTGAGGTTGAGCGCTCCATAACCGGTTTAAACCCCCAATGCTTAGTATTGACCGTTCCAAGGCGGTGACCCAGCTTTATTCTACTATGTGTATATGTTTTTTCGTTTTGTGCCGTACTGTACCGTTTTGGCAATTGGTTCCTTGCCATAAATATAGGGCCACAAAGGTGTGTATGATAGAATTGCAATACTGCTGCAGTTTCTGGAGTTTCACTTCTTTATATTATATTAAATGCGCATCATTCGGGGGGAAATCTGGGCTTCATGCATGTGTGTCAAGTGTCGTACCAGATTAGCCCGTGCAGTCGAAACAGGCTAATAAGAGACGAATATTTCCGTTAAGTTATGCGTTAAGTCCAGTTTTTTCAGAACGCGGCTGAACTTATACATATAAATACACGATGGACCATTTTGAAAACAATACTATTTAACTGATAGTGATTCGAACATTTTCACAGGATAATCTGGGACGACACTTTAAGCACATGCATTTAACCCCCTTGTCCCAGAGCGGGGCTCAATTGGAATACTTCAAACACATATCATGGCTATATAAACACACCTCAATGCTTTAAAGCGCTGCAAAGTGACTGGAATGTTGTCTGATATGATATGATTCATCAATAACAGCATTTAACAATTTTATCAAATGTAACATTGACAATTTAATGTAAAAAAACACATACATATATACATTGAATGCACTGGGAATGCCCTAAAATGGCCATGTTATGTACCGTTTATATGTTATATCTTACCCACGAAACTTAAATTTATACATCACAGAAACCATTCCCGATTATTTCTCATGATTGAAAATGACATATGGTCTTCAAGGGAAACTAAACAAAAGTATATTCTAATAACTAATTAAAAACGATGAAGCAAACATTTATATCAGTGCAACATTCAAATAACATATAGGTGTCGTGCAAAACAAATGCTTCGTCAATTTGCATATATTATTCCGAATATCACATATATGCCTCAATTGTGATATTAATAAATTGCGCATAAGATCACACAAAACGTACAACAGTTTAAAAAATAAACAAACAAAAGCACAGTTATTGTCACATTTTACAAATAAGGCAATTTACATATGAATACAGTTCCAGTAATGATACGAAATCATGTTTTCGCATCTTTCCGAATAATAAATCATAATTATATACATACGCGGTACATTTTTATTCAAAAATTCTTATTTAGATTCTAAACACGTACAAAAACTGATAACTTTTATCCGTCGGTCACAGCGTAATGCAATCATTATATAAATGGTAACGAGCATCCGAAAGGTATTCCCTTCAGCAATGAAGAACACGATCTATAAATAGACATCCTAAAAATAGTAATATGACACTACATATAGGTCTCCCAAGTGTCTTTCTCTGGATCGTAGAATGTTATCGCGTTGTCGTAGAAATACAGAATTCTGCGATCGGTCTGTCAATTAAAGGGCGGTGGCCAAACTTCTGAATCCTTCAAACAAAATGCATACATAAATAAGTTAATACAACATTATGTTGCGAATGGTGACTTATTTCTGCCATATCATTCTCGGCGTAGACGGATTCGAAGATCCCCAACAGAACAACACACTAGAACGACAAATACACCCGCTGGGGGAGGGGGGAAGATACACATGCCATAAATTACGTATCGACGCCCTAAATTAAGGCCATTATGGTGGGTATATTTATCGTTATAGTGTGCTGGCATGTTGGATAACTTCTTCAAACCCGCAAAACATGCCAGAACGACATGACTAACATCATGCACCATACATACATGTAATTGATTATATGGTATACTTGTACACAAGCATTATAATAAATAATGACGCACTGTACATGGTGAAAATTAATGAATGCATAAATATGCAAATACATCAAAATATATTGACTATTAAGTTATGTAGATGATACAGTATGGTATAAAATAATGACTTATACAAAGTTATAATTCAAAATAATAACACAGACTTATACAGAATAATACATAGTTAATATAGGCCTAAGGTTCTTCCGAAGACCCGTTTTATTGGGTATCACAAACATGCATATTACATGATAACACTAGAACATGTATGTTATTTTTGGTTTAACATAAACAGATACGGTACTATTATATACATATTTATATCATCCAATCAGCTGGTGCCATTCGAACTAAGTGACCGTCCAATATATTCCGTATTGGACGGTTCGATTTAACCGAACATTTTCGATCAACCGATTAAAAAAATGATATAATGTACACGATGTTCAAAGAAGATCTATTGCTGATCTTCATTAAAGAAGTCAAAAGTATGCCCAACATATAAAACGCGTTTTAACTAGCAATTATGTTTAAATGTTTTCTGAGGGCGTTTTTCAGCTTTTACCGCTAAAGACACAAAACGACTGAGCGCTCATTTGCGGACTTAAAATTGTAACTTAATGACTAAACAAGGCTTGTCACCATAGGATGACAAATGCCCCCTTTTTTTCCACATTTGTGTTAACATAAACGCAAAATGTTTTTCCACATTTTTCGAAACCTAAACGCAAAGTGTGACGGAATTTCAGACGGACATACAGACAGACGGACGGACGGACAGTGCGATCACTATATGCCCACCTTCGGGGGAATACAAAAATGTACTAAGTAAGTAAAAAAAAATTATTTGCTGTGTACAATACTGGATTATTTGGACTCGAACACAGCAGCAAACATACCATATTGGACTCGCTTAGCGGCTTGTTGAATATGGTATGCCAGCTGTGTACTCGAACAAATATATATGACCGTATTGTAGACAAAGCTATTAAAAAATTGTATAGTACTGTGCTGTAAATCCGTACATGAGAGCATTTCTCTTTGTAATTATAATTTAAGTTATATGGTGTTGATAAATTCATATATTCAAGAAAAAAATAAGAAATGGTAACATAAAGAAAGTAACTGCAAACCTGTTATACTAGAAAACTTGAAACCTGCTAATTTGATGAAATGCCTATTTATATAATTATATTCAATGGCGTTGTACAAAACATATTTATGTACATAAAATTGATAAACAAAATCAGAGTGATTGATACTATCATGAAGCATTAATTAAGGATTAATAATCTAAAATTGTGGGATATAAATAAAAATGCTGTAAGAAACTTAACCAATAAAACAATGCCGGCTACAATATTAAAACACAGTAGGAGTAAAATATTATGTAATAGATTGATATGACTAGGGTTAAGACAATAATTGTACTGATAGTATGAGCAAATTTGGGGGAACATAAAGACACTGTTTTTCATTTACTAAAAGGATATGTGAAAGGATATTTTTGAACTCTGGCTGTCGGATTCCGCAGCTACCGGTCACCTGTCACCCTTACGGACACTTCCTTTGGGTTTTAACCTTATTTGAACTATTGTGACTACAAGTCACAAATAAACTGATCAAGTGTGACTACAAGACACAACTTGAAGGTTAAAAGTACAGTGTGACTATGAGACACAATTAGAGGGGCTAAGCGTGACTAAAAGACACTGCTTATACTACCATCTACTAAAATCACATGTATTCAAATTAAATAGGTTGTAGAAGTCTCTAAAGAGAAATGTTTTCAAATTCCTTTTGAAAATGTCTATTGAGACAGAAGTCCGGATGCTTGATGGTATGTCTATTGAGACAGAAGTCCGGATGATTGATGGTAGGCTATTCCACAGTTTCGGACCAACAACTCCAAAACTCCTGTCCATGGAAATGTTTCTCTTTGTGCGTTTAACATCATAACATCCGTCATACGAGACTGTAGATCGTAGGTTACGTGCTGGTACTTTTTCTGTTAAAAGTTCTGTAAGGTATTCTGGCGCGTGACGAACAGAACAATTATACCTGAAGGTCAGTAATTTGAATATTATCTTGGCCTTTACTGGTAGCCAGTGTAGTTCATACAAAGCATCTTTTGAACTGTCATATTTCTGTCGGCTGAGTACCAATTTGGCACACATGTTTTGGATACGTTGCATTTTGTTCATTTCGCATTGAGTTGTTCCATACAAGATGAGATTACAATAATCCAAATGGGATATTACCAAAGACAAATCGAGTATTTCTGCTGCTTCTTTTGTTAAGTAGTTCCTTATGTTTTTTATTATTTTAATGTAGTTTTACATGGCTGTACGGCACTTAATTTTGATGTGTTCTTTAAAATTCAGTGTTTCATCTAAATATGCACCCAAATACCGTATGCATTTTTCTGCTTTAACAGTGTCACCAGTAATATCTATTTCATTAGATTGACATTTATTTAATTGGGGTCTACTACCGAACATTATGAATGCCGTTTTTTTATGCGTTCATTTTCAGTTTATTCTCGTTCATCCAGTTGTTAAAAACGAGTGCGCAACGTTCACGTTCATGAATGGCAGATCTTTCAACAAACAAAGATGTAGGTTTGAATCACTTGTTTGCGTTGTGGTCGTCTGCAAAACCGTAGACTGTGATGGATGGAGGAACGATATCAAACAGTGTTTTTAGCGTATGTCAGGTAGAGCCATGGACCAAGACAAACTACCCTGGGGGACAATACACTCCAAAGAACGTGCCGAAGATAATGCTGAATTAACACGTATACGACAGCTTCTTGGACAAAGATAAGAGTCTATCAAGTTTAGTGCCGTACCACATGCACCATATTGTTTTTGCAATACGTCTAGTAGAATGTCATGATCGACTGTATCGAAGGCAGCACTCAGATCAATGGCGATACGTGCTGTAACCTCTTGTTCCTCCATACCTTCGAGTATATCATTGACTAGTCTAAGTAAAGCAGATTCACAAGAATGAAATTGTCTGTAGGCTGACTGATTTTTTGGAAGGAGATTGTTTTCATTTACATGTATGTTTAGTCTAAACAGAGCAGCCTTTTAGATCACCTTTGATAGAAATGATAAGTTGCTCACTGGTTTATAGTTAGCATAACTCAGGTCTAGTCCAATTTTCTTAAGAAGTGGTCTAACTATTGCCTGTTTAAATTTTGAAGATAAAAACTCATTGACTCAGAGAGAGATTAACCAATTTTGTCACGAACGGTAGTAACTCGTTTAAAAATGATTTAAGTACTTTTGTTGGCAATGAATCTAGTTCGCATGATTTTGTTTGCAGATTATTAATGATCTTTTTCACTTCATCTTGAGTGAGCTCCTCGAAAATACCGAAACACGGTACTTCATTGTGATCGGTTGTGAATTTTTCGAAACTTGCAAGTGCATCTCGAATTTTGTTAATTTTATTCAGTAAGTGATCGACAAAATTTTCAGCTATTACGGTGTCGCTTTCACCTTCGGGCATAGGGTTATCAGTATTCTTTCCTGTTAATTCTGAGACAAACTTGTAGAGTTTTTTTAGAATCTCATTGAAAATCAAGTACTTTTTGACTAAGCTTCTCTGAATTCAACTCGAAAGTGTATTTATTTCTGGCATTTTTGAAAAGTTCATACTGGTCCGATTGTTTTTATTTTCTCCACATGCGTTCTAGTTTACGTGTTTTGCGTTTTAGTTCAAGAATGTTTTCATTAAACCATGGTTTTGGTGCACGGCAATTATTTGTTTTTCTCAATTTATGGCGATTGATTATCAAGAATTCTACAGATTTCACTAAGGTCGTTAGTAAATGCTGAGTGGTCTATGTTTTTTAAATTTCGAAACGTTATGGTTTGAATCTTGATATTTTCTTTTTGTACTTTGGTAACTACTTTAACTACGCAATGGTCCGAGAAGAAAGGGCCTGGTTCACACGAATTGATTTCAATGTCATTTGTAGCCTCAGAGATTACAAAGTCGAGTGTATTTCCCTCCGTGTGTGTGCTGAAATTGACATGTTGTTCCAAACCCATTGCTACAATAGAATTCTTAAATTCAGTCACAACACTGTTAGTTTTGTTGACGTGCAAGTTAAAATATCCAAGTATCATAAGATTTGAATACTTGTGAACAATATCCACCATGAATTTTGAAAAATTCTGTCAAAAATTGATGTTCAGTCCCTAATGATTGTGGTCTGTAAACGCTAACTACATTAATTGTAATGTTTTTGAGAATCAATTGCCATATACCATGTTCAAATGTCCGGGTCTTACTACTTGACACTTTTCGTACAGTAACCCCAGTCCGACAAGTTAAAGCCACTCCGCCGTCTATTCTATTTGAACGATTTACAGTACTCATTGTGTAACCGGTGATATAATTTCGGTCGAAGAGTTTGACGATGAATTCTCTGATGCAGATGAGGAGACACTTGTTGTTGAAGAAGAGGATGACATGATTGATGAGTCCATCGAAGTATGTGATGACGAAATAGTCGGTGTAAATGCGCTTTCAACAGACGAAGACGTCGATGAAGTAATTGCAGAAGTTTTCATTTCAGACGATATTGTAAGAGATGTCACTGGAGTTGATGAAAGCATTGTTGTTTGCAGTTCCAAACTTGATGAGGTTGTCATATTCAATAGTTTATTTGCATATAAGACCTCCGGCCCAAACACAATATATACATCATCAAAATAATAATACACAGCATGAGGTTATGCTCCTAACAATACAATATGAGTATAATAATATGAACATTATTATCTGTACATGTCCATGAACTGGTCTCTCTCTTAAAATGAGTATATATATATATATATATATATATATATATATATATATACACAGCAATGTATCGTATTAACTTTTCATTTTCAGTAGACAACAAATTGTAGAATTTCTCTATAGTTGGATGTTGAAAATAGTGCAATGGTATATACATATAACGAAGATTAGCATACAGAGGACATATCAACATTCAATGATACTCATCTTCGATGAGTGTTTCACAATATATACATGCACGAAGTTCTATGCAATCTTCGAGTCAAATATCTTGAAAAAAAGTTTTAAATGGCACACAGGATACATGTTGAAAAGAGTTTTAAAAAAACATATAAGAACGTTCTTAGCCTTGGTAGACATAGTCTCAGCCATTTTGTACATAGACAGTCTATTTGAAAAATGTATACCACCATATGTAAAACCATTAACAATATCTAGTCGACTGTTATTGTATGTCCAGTTTTCTCTACTTGCTAATTGGCCACCACGTTTAAACACAAGTATTTTGGTTTTTTGCAATATTACTGTAAGTTTGTTTTGTGTACAAAATTCATATAAAATGTTTAATTGTTTTTGAAAACCAACAACAGTATCAGCAATTAGGGCTATATCATCATCAAACATTAACATGAATATTTCAACCGTATAAGGGAATAATTGGATTCCTGTAGTATTATAATTGTTTAACATTGTATACAATGATGAACATTGCAAATAAAAATGGTCTTATGCTACACCCTTGACGAAGTCAAACAGGACATGAACATGTATCAGATACTCCTTCATCTAATCGAACACATGCTTAAACAGATGAATAAATTTGTTGTATACACCCTTTCAGTTATTGACAGTTTGTAATTACCTCCCCTGAATGACGTCATCCGGGGATACCCGATTATCGATTGTAAGCGAACAAAGAGATTTCTTGTTTGACAATGTGTGTTTTCTTCGTCTCTGCCTCTGGTGTTTTCATAATATATGAACGTTATTGTTTATATGCGGGACGGTTATTACATAATAACATTATGTGTTTTGTCAATAAATTGATAATTTATTCTAAAATAAACATTATAACACCCACATAATAATTCAACGACATACTATTCAGTACTATAAGTGACTATTTACACATTTTATTGCATCTTTATAAAAAAAAATGCGAGTTACCCATTAACACAAAGATCTTTCAATTAACATCAGCGTTAAGGTGGTCTGAAGACTAAACATCGATAATTGCTCAAAACAAAGATACAAATTAGCCGCAAAATACAATACATAGTATTATGTAACTATTTAATGGTGTGTTGGTGTGTGTTGTTTTTTATGAACTATCGAGCGTGTAAGAGGTGTGTTGATTTAACCATAAGACAAAGAACTATTAAAACAGTGAAGTACATGCCACTCTTTAAATGTTATGTTTATTGTATTTTACATTTTTTTTTTTACAGTGAATGGCAATATTGAAGAATTATTATATACGAGTGAAAAAAAAATGGACGTGGTGCGAATCGAACTGTCTATGCCTGTATATTGAAATCTCTTTATAAGTGATCAGAGTGATAAATATATAGCATTTTAATTATAAATCTGAATTATTTGTATTTTTCGGAAAGATTATTTAACNCATAAATAAAGGACCACAAAGGTGTGTATGATAAAACTGCAATACTGCTGCAGCTTCTGGAGTTTCACTTCTTTATTTTGGTAACTACTTTAACTACGCAATGGTCCGAAAAGAAAGGTCCTGGTTCACACGAATTGATTTCAATACCATTTGTAGCCTCAGAGATTACAAAGTCGAGTGTATTTCCCTCTGTGTGTGTGCTGAAATTGACATGTTGTTTCAAACCCATTGCTACAATAGAATTATTAAATTCAGTCACAACACTGTTAGTTTTGTTGACGTGAAAGTTATAATATCCAAGAATCATAAGATTTGAATAGTTTGGAACAATATCCACCATGAATTCGGAAAAATTCTATCAAAAAGTGATGTTCAGTCCCTAATGATTGTGGTCTGTAAACGCTAACTACATTAATTGTAATGTTTTTGAGAATCAATTGCCATACACCATGTTGAAATGTCCGGGTCTTACTAGTTGACACTTTTCGTACAGTAAGCCCAGTCCGACAAGTTAAAGCCACTCTGCCGCCTATTCTATTTGAACGATTTACAGTAAACATTGTGCAACCGGTGATATAATTTCGGTCGAAGTTTTGACGATGAATTCTCTGATGCAGATGAGGAGGCACTTGTTGTTAAAGAAGAGGATGACATGATTGATGAGTCCATCGAAGAATGTGATGACAAAATAGTCGGTGTAAATGCGCTTTCAACAGATGAAGTAATTGCAGAAGTTTCCATTTCAGACGATATTGTAACAGATGTCACTGGAGTTGATGAAAGCATTGTTGTTTGCAGTTCCAAACTTGATGAGGTTGTCATATTTAATAGTTTATTTGCATAGTTATATATCTATATATATGTATATATATACATAGCAATGTATCGTATTAACTTTTCATTTTCAGTAGACATCAAATTATAGAATTTCTCTACAGTTGGATGAAGATTAGCATACAGAGGACATATCAACATTCAATGATACTCATCTTCGATGAGTGAAGATGAGTGTTTCACAATATATACATGCACGAAGTTCTATGCAATCTTAGAGTCAAATATCTTGAAAAAAGTTTTAAATGGCATAAAGGATACATGTTGAAAAGAGTTTAAAATACATATAAGAACGTTCTTAGCCTTGGTAGACATAGTCTCAGCCATTTTGTACATAGCCAGTCTATTTGAAAAATGTATACCACCATATGTAAAACCATTAACAATATCTAGTCGACTGCTATTGTATGTCCAGTTTTCTCTACTTGCTAATTGGCCACCACGTTTAAACACAAGTATTTTGGTTTTTGCAATATTAACTGTAAGTTTGTTTTGTGTACAAAGTCCATATAAAATGTTTAATTGTTTTTGCAAACCAACAACAGTATCATCAATTAGGGTTATATCATCATCAAACATTAACATGAATATTTCAACAGTATCAGGGAATAATTGGATTCCTCTGGTATTATTATTGTTTAACATTGTATACATTGATGAACATTGCAAATAAAATTGGTCTTATGCTACACCCTTGACGAAGTCCAACAGGACATGAAAATGTATCAGATACTCCTTCATCTGATCGAACACATGCTTTAACAGATGAATAAATTTGTTGTATAGCTTCATACAAATGACCTTTGATACCATTTTGTTTTAGAACATTATATAAAATAACCCGATTTACTGAATCAAAGGCTTTCTGGAAATCTATGAAAGCAACATATACATATAAACCTTTCATGCTAAGATATTTATTAACAATGAAATATAAGATAAAGGCATTATCTACAGTTGTGTATCCAGCTCTAAATCCAGCTTGAGCTTCTGAAAGCCTATTGTATGCTCCAGTATAAAATGTCATTCTTTTAGTAATGATTGCAATGTATACTTTACTAAATACATCTAACAATGTTTTACCCCTGTAATTATTTGGATTATTTAGACTACCTTTTTGGTGCAAGGGTATGATAATTAACTTTGCCCAACTATCTGGAAATGCACCTCGTGTAAAGAGCCCCTGAAACAGTTTACGTATATAAGGTAATAATGCACTAGCGCCGTAAATTAATTGTTGGGGTATAATATTGCCTCCATGTGCGTTCTTCATATTAATTGAGTTGATACCCTGTTATATTTCTTCATCTGTAATATCAGAATTGAAAATACTAGTAAGCTGTTCAATTTTATCAAAATGCATGTTAAAATCAAAATTATTATCAAAATTGTCATATCTGCCCTCTTCAGCATTATCATTCGAAAATAATGTTCAAACCATTTGTCCAGAGATATATCAGCTTCCGATTTTGGTTTGCTTAAAACTTTTTTGATTCACGCCAAAACTTTCATGAATCATTTACAGAACTCTCTACATTTTGCAAATACTTTTTAATGAATAACAAGCGTTTTCTCTGCATACTTTTTATATTTACCTTTACTCTGTATATAGTCGTTCAAAGTTTGATCAGACCTCTGCAACCTTAAGCATTTTAACAGTTTTCTAGTGGTTTGTTTTGCCATATTACATTCTCGGTCAAACCATTCATTTGTCAACTTTGGCTTTTTTCTGTTTACCTTTTGAAACTGAATACTACTATTTTCAATAGCTGCTTGAAACTCGTATAACACTGTATATATATAAGTGTTCTGATCTGATAAAATTGTATCTAAGGTGCTTAAACTACCTTTAAGAATATTTTCTGACAAACAATTTAAGTAATCTTCACAGTTATCATTTTTTCAAATCGCAAAAAAAGACTTCATTTCTCAAGTAATTTATCTTGCTACTACGCTGTTTTGTTTTTATCTATGAGTTTGTAGAGTAAATGCTGCATGGGAATTTTTGCAGAAAATATTGTATTCACAAAGTTCATCGATGCGTACCACCTGGTATATTAAAAGAGAGCCAAGCAACATATAGTGTTACATGAATATTTATTTGGCAATTACAATATCGACCTTTTGCACTGAAAAATTACTTACTTATTAAGATTTATTCAAGAAAACTTAGCAAAAAATCCTATTGTCTAAGCCCATTTGTTAAGTTTTGATTATCTGGCCAAGTGTTAACGCAGCCATGGTATACATGTATGGGTTATGTTTTATAATAAATAGGTACGTTTCATTAAAACATTTTATACAGATATATTCCTATTTTACTTCTACTTACTTCTTGGTTGTACCCAAATTTCAGTAAATACAGTACGCAATTTTCATATCATGGGAAAAAAAACCAAGACAATTTATCAATCTATGAACAAGTCCCTTTTAATAGAACTCAACGTACGTATGTCACATCCGATTCCGAACCATCCAGCGTGGCACTTGGAGAATCTGTAGAACCGCGTGCTCTTGTCGCACACCTCAGTGATGTTGGAACATTGGCACTCCTTGTCGCACTTGTCACCTTGGAGATAGTTTTGACACACTGCAGTAAGCAGAAGAAGAATAACATTACCTAATAATCCTCATGAAATTTGAAAATCACTAAAACAAAATACTTTTTGCAGTCTTTACCTTAAAGATTTGCTGCACCAAACCAAGAAACAACAGATTCAGATGGAAGCCATCTGCATGTAATTACTGTTGTTTGCACCCCATTTATTTTGCAATTATGGGCAACGCACTGCAAACTAAAGCAGTCTGTTTTTTGTCTCCATTTTGGGACACCAGGTATTCAATGCAAATAGACAAGAATAATTTATGACATGTGTACATGTTCAATATTTAAATAAAACAATTGATTTTCTACATGTAAAATGACTTGATTTTCTTAACAAGAATAGAATACCTGTATTATGCTTGTATTTTTATGTCATATCGTCAAATAAGACACAATTAATATTCTTTGCATTATAGAACATGAAAACTATTTAGTTGATAGCACAATTTATAATAACCCCCAGTAGGTAATGTGAAAGAAAAACAAACACAGCTGACAGCTGTTTGAACATGGCTCTATTTATAACAAATCTACTGAGCTGCTTCACATAATTCACATGCTTATATAAATATCAGTGGTCAAAATTGACCTTAAAACACGGCTGGAAAATATACTTTATGATTTTAATTATTTAAGCCAGGTTACCATGCAATTGAAGGACAGAAATAAATATGATGGAATACATTGTATTCCAGACAATACATGTTTTTGTAAATCATGCATGTACACGGGTCTCACAAAGTTCACTCCCAGTTCACATATACCTGTTGGTTGAAAATACAGTCATAAAGGTCAACACAAGCTAATACATAATTTGCATCAAGATAATATATGACCTGTTTATTTTCAAAGACGGTGTCAAAAATCAAGTTTGCATTGAAGAAGATGGCGTCATTATCACCGGAGATGACATCGTTTCTGTAGAGGACGATACAACTCCTGTCAAAGAAGATGTCTCAAAACTAGTCGAAGATGTAGCGGTGACTTCCGATGAAGGTCCCAAATCCCAAATTATAAATGAAGACGTCGTGGGAGCTATTGGAGTTGACGGTAATTCATCGGTTGCTGTGGATGTTCCGTTAATTTCGTAATTTGCAACCTCATAATAACACGCTCTGTTAGTCATTTGAGTGATATTGATAAAGAAGCCATCAATATCCGACGCAACTCGCGGGTCTGTATGCATTGTCATCTTGAAATGTACCACAATATAACCTGTGTCGGAACTTGGACTGAAAATAAATCAATAAATGTGTTGAACAGTAAAGTCGAACATGTATACAGCATTGAGCAGCGTCATTCGAAAATAGGTATTGTGACATATGCTGCCAGCGTAGAAATCATGTCCGCTATTAACTCACGGAATGTCCCGTGGTCACATAAACGGACAGCGTAGCTTCTGACCAGACTGCGCTATTTTACAGTCTGGTATGGAGCTTAGCTAGCCGCATATGTCACAAGACCAATTTTCGCATGACGCGGGTCATTAAATTTTACATGCGATGAACTTTTTTTCTCTTAAATTGCAAACAGATTAAGACAGTTAAACTGTTTAGCATAACATGCTTAATCGGTGAATTTGGTTTAAAATATAACTGATATTAGTATCATATAGGGTTGTGAATGTGTATTGCTACTCAATTTCCACAGACTTTGCCAATTATTTTGTTTAGATTAATCTACATGACTCCACACAAAATCTGTTGTGTGGTATTCGCAATATTACTTTTTAAATTATCTGAAACATTTATTAAAGTTCTATATGCTATGTTCAAAGATCGTTTTTTTAACATATGTGTGTTATAAAGCAAAATAATCGTGGGAATAATTCAATAAAAACTAGACACGCTCTGGAAAAACAGGGCTTAATGCATGTGCGTAAAGTGTCGTCCCTGATTAGACTGTGTACTCTGCACAGGCTAATCAGGGACGACACTTTCCGCTTTAATGTAATTTTTCGTTTAATAAAAATCCCTTCTTAGCGAAAATCCAGTTCATGCGGAAAGTATGCAGTCCACACAGGCTAATCAGGAACGACACTTTACGCACAGAGCAAGACACAAATGCTTCAACATACAACATACCTGAAACCCGTCACATCAACATCGGCTTCAGGGCCAAAGTCAGTTAATTCGCATTGGAACTGAAACAAACACACCAAACATATGTTACCAATTTCAAATACCTTCTATTAACTCGGGCATGAATGAATAGCAAATATAAAATCCAACTGGTAGTTTATGTTCGTCAATTATTAAATTAAATAATTTGCATTAAAAAGCCATGTTCATACGTTCAAAACAATTTTTCTTTTTATTCAATTTTTAGAACTGCTTTATATTTTGTTTTAAACGAATTACAAATCACAAAACTTCTTTGACCGAAATAACGGAACTGTTCAATATACAAATCGTTCATGGTATTTCTTCGCCGGGTAGCAGGCTTACCGATCAAAAATCGATTTTGGTCCCTGAAGTATTTTGCGAAGGATGATGAGTTCTATATTTTAGCCCCGCTTGGGTAAAACTAGGCTTAATGCATGGGCGTAAAGTGTCGTCCCAGACTAGCCTGTGTAGTCCGCAACGGGTAATCAGGGACGACGTTTTCCGCCTATTCTGGACTGTCGTTTAGACGACTGGCTTTAAACGAAACATTTTTATAAAAGCGGAAAGTGTTGTCCGAGACTAGCCTGTGCGGACTACATGCATTAAAAACAGTTTCCCAGAGAAAGGATCATTTACAACTTGATATAGTGATAGAGTTGTTTCCCTTTCATTAAGAACAAACTTTTGAATATTAATCTCCATAATTTAAATATGAGAAGAAGCAGATGAGATCGAGCAGTGCAATACTCACACTCGCATCTGGAAAATGGCGATTGGCTTCCGTATCTGTCACTATCGCCCGAAAACCAACCCAGCTTATGCAATCTTTCCCGGTGCGATAGCCATATGCGCCTCTCTCTGGGAAACGGGGATTAATACATGGGCATTAAAGGGATTGTAAACCACGAATGACGAAATAAGAAAAGTTCTAAAATACCTAATTTTTTTAGAATCATTAGTTTATATTGATTTAAATATCACGACTGGTTTATTACATTAATTGAAAAAAGTTCATATTTTCAGTATATTCGGTAATAAAATTTTGCGATGTGAAATCGAAAGTGCATCGCGAAAAAAGGTGACATAACGATATACACACTATAAATAACGCAAATAGATTGATCATTTTATATATAAAATATATACAATTCACTACGCAGGCACAATTTGCATTCCTGTGTTTGCCACGTGACGATCATGATCAATCTACTTGCGTTATTTATAGGTAACTGGTAGTTACCTGGTATGCATACCCAGTAAAAATAAATAAATACAAAAATAAAGTAAACATTTTTCAAGTAATGTTATATACCAGTCGTGATATTTTAATCAGTTTAAACTAATAATTGTAAAAAATACGGTATTTTAGAACTTTTCTTGTTTTGTCATTCGTGGTTTACAGTCCCTTTAAGACACTTTTCGTCTGAACTGGAGTTTCGCTAAGAATTGACCTCATTGAAATGAAACACACCATGTAGACTGCATAGGCAAATCTGGGACGACACTTTAGGCACATGTATAAAGCCCCATTTTCCCATCGACTTATATCGAAAGCGGAGAATCCCGTTTCATGCGCTCGAGACAAGTAACATACACTTCACGCTCATTAACATACTTACACACAAGACAAGTTTCGTTGCCAGATCACAGTATTCCTCTGATGAGTTGTCGTTAAATTCGTTGGTCCAGTTTGCGGCAGCCTGGGCTCGAACGTCAAACGTCGTGAATAGTGCTGCAAATAGACAAAAGGTTCACTTGAAACGAAATAAGCACGTTTCCTGGTTTGAGTAAATATGGAAACTTTTGAATAATTCAAGAGCAATTTATTCAAGTGTGCTGCAGGCGATCTGACTTGTTATCGAACTTGGCCGAGAGATAATGCGCACAAACATTATCATGATGATCCAAATAAAACTCTTTGAAATAGAGCGCTGATATTGTAATGGATGTCGCATCCCCACCCGCCCGCACAAAACGCCCGCATGTGTTCACATAATACGTCCCGCTTTTAATCGGGCGTATTAAAACACCTATAGAATCCTTTATTATGTGTGTATATGTATTTTTTTCTTGTATTTTTTTTTTAGTTTTCAGTAATGCCACGGCGATCAGGCAACTCTCTCCAACGGTAACAATAAATCATCAACAAACAGTTCACCAAAATATATCCCGAGTCTTGCAAAACAGGGCAATATTTAAGGTACAATCATACATCATTGCACATGCTCACTTTCGCGTCATAAGCAACAGTTCATATAAAGTTTGTCAGTTTTACGCTGAAAATTGCAAAGTATGTGTTTGCGGCCTGACAGACAGACGGGTGGGCAAAAGCGCAGACGGACGGGCGTTCTTAAAAATATAAGAATACGTTCGCAATTATGCACACTACCATTTTCATATCTGATCGATAACTCGTTAAAAAAGAAATGTGACAAGAAGTCAACTGCCTCTCGTTGAGAAATATGTCCACTTATAAAGTACTAACTATGATTTCTTGCTTAAAGTTTTAACCCCAAATGCTTGTATTGACCGTTCCAAGGTGGTGACCCAGCTTTATTTATATGTTAATATGATTGATGTCTGAAAATTCACTACCGTATATAATATCATCAATTAAGCGTGTATATCGAATGGTAATCTCGTTGTCATTTATAATTGTTAAATCGTCAGGAATTTCAGGCAGCATTTAAAAAAAATATATATACATTTTCGAGCGGAATGACAGTTCTTGAGTCATTACAATAAATTTAAAATGTGATCTGATTAACAACCATGTCACCGCTGTCATGATATGTAACTGCTGTCAAAACGTCGACGAAACAATTAACGCAGACGGTCGGAATTTCATTGCAATAGCTTAACAAAAACTTTGAGTGAGGCCAAAACAAGTTGTAAGTTCCCAGTAAAACGACAACGACCCTTATGCTTATTGGCCACCGTAATATTTCTTTTTCCTTGTATTAAAGGTTGACTTTTCGACCATTTTGCTTCATTTAATGATATTCGCCTCAATACCATCTGTGTATCAGGAAATAATGTTGAATGGCGATTTGGAAGGCCTCTGTCATTAAACAACCTTATTCAAGTCGGAAATAAATTGTGTATCCTACAACCGTAATAAAACACGTTTGGCTGAACTCAAAACCTTATATTTCGAATTCTTAGTGAAAACAAACACGACTTTGTTTGGCCTTATGCATGCAAAAATGCAGCATGTTGTCTGTAAAACGACACATCGGGACTAAAAGATTTAAACATATCCTGCACAAAAATGTCATGAGTTGCTTAGAAAGAAGGATGCTTGATTAATTATGCTCAACATTGTCTGAATCTAAGACAAATGCAATAAATCCACAAACAAAACCAACAAATTGCAATGCCAGGTAGATTACTACTGTCATAGAAAAGGATGATTTGTTCACTAAAACAGTTGCAAAAAGTCATATTGATTTATTTTAATGTCCTTCACTGTTGCATCAGGGGTTAATTTAGGCTGGATGAAAGAGGCTTGAAATGCAAATTAGTAATCAGGTATGACGCATTTGGTACATATCAAATACAATCCGGGTCAGCGGGTCAGATATACTAATATAGTTTTCGTATGCTGAAATAGTCTTTGTCATTTATAACCGTATTTGCGTGCTTATATTGAAGCCGAGGTCAGACGAACGTCAGCAAAACCTTCGTGTTGACCGACTTAATCTGAAAGCTTGCAAATTATCCAAACATTATGCTGCGCTAAACCCTTGTTTATGTAGCGCCTAAAGAATAAATGTGTGTTCAATATTACTAATACTTAATAAATACAATTCGATTAATGGAATGCAAACAACAATGCGAGGCCTTCAGAACGTTTTAATATGACTTATATGAAAGACAGCGTACAGTTGTGTTTGTTTTGTTTGTTGATTTTAGATTTCCACCGTTTAAAGCAGTAGTTCAGTCCTAAATACTGTTGAGAACGGCGAATATTTAATGATTGAACATGAGAACACCATATCGCGTCCAGACTTACCCAAACTCAACACTTAATGCTAATTAGGATGAAAAAAGAAAATTGCCAGCAAGACCAACTGTTCCTCGGGCTGAACTCAATTAGGAATCTCCAAACATCCTTAATGAAAGTGCAACACGGCGCGATGAAAGAACGAATATTGAGCGAGCTAGGCACGTAGTAGCGCGGCTACGAATCGCGGCGTGACTCAGTAAGTATACTGTGTCCGCTCTACGAATGGTGTATTGTTGTATAAATACTCGAACATACAGACAAATGGTTTTGAACGTGATAATTGTGGGACACCGAAACGAAGTCTAAATAGATAACGAATCTGGTAACGGTCGAATAATTAATATCGTACCTTGAATGCGAATGAAAACAGAACGGATGGAAGGTTGTACGGACGTATAGACTTTCTAACGAATGACTTCTTCCTGACCAACCATAATATCATTGTAGCCACTTATAAGTCTAGTTTATCTAATTTAACGAACTGATACAGTTTTATTCCTTACAAATGAGTACCAATGCGTTTTTTGAGACACCTTAAGCCAATTATATACTAAAATGCAGCAGCATTCCGGGCGAGGGAAGTACACACAAATCATTTTCCCAAACGTTCATTCATAGGACATTTTAAAATTACCCAGCAAAACTAAAATCTCAAACCTTGTTATGGTAAGCCTCTGTCAATATTTAGAAAACCGCACAACTTTCATGTGCTGCTAATTCCCGCCTCGATTGAGGGTAAACAACGTCTTACACAGAAGAGAGGAATTTACAATGTACATGTTTGTTCTATGAGATACCAAGTTTACAAACGAGCTTAAGCGTGTTTTACATCATTTTATTTTATATTAAATAATTAACTAAGTTTCGTCAAAATGGTTAAAAGGAAATGTCATGACCTCTATATATACACAACCCATTGATGTGACCCATATACACCGGTACATACTTAATATACTCTGTATATAGGGTAAAACGTAAAGGTCATATTACACTGTTAGTATGGCCATAGTGAAATTTTTCACAAGTAAAACGACACCTTTACCACTTACGATCTGACCGCTAACATAAGTAGATGGGTAATATACTTGTATTTCCGGTGAGTCAATGGTTCAATGCACAGGTGTGCACTTACCTAACCTTGTAGTTTTCATGAGAAGAACCCGCTTAATTAAAGTCATTTTTTTGGTTTTAGATTCATGATTGTTTGAGTATTGGATGGATCACGTTTCATGATCAATAAACGCATGACCAAATTGAGATTCTCATTATACACCATTGCTTTGTTTGGAGCAACTAATCATTCCATAATAAAAACATGGCCGTTAAAACATCGACTCTGCATCGTTTTGGCTGAGAATAACATCAATGGATTATTATGACAACGAGAACGCTGATAATGAAAATAAGATGGTGATTTTGATATTATTAATTTTTATTATGTTGATAATAACATCGCGGTGATTAGATGATTATTTAGATTGTATCGGTTATGATAAAGATGATAAGAATGAATACAATGATGATGATGATGATGGTGATGATGAGAAGGAGGAGAAGGAGGAGGTGGAGAAAGAGGGGGAGGAGAAGAAAGGTGACGAGGAAGAGGAGGAAGAGGCGGAGGAAGAGAAACAGGAGGAAGAGAAAGAGGAGGAGGAGGCGAAAGAGGAGGAGGAAGAGGAGGAGGGGAGACAGAGGAAGAGGGGGAGTAGGATAAGGATGAGGTAGAGGATGAGGAAGATGAGGATGAAGAAGAGGAGGAGAATAATAATGAGGAGAAGGTGGGAGGAGGATGAGGAGGAGGAAGAGGAGGAGGAGAATGATGAAGAGGAGGAGGAGGAAGGGGAGGGAGGAGAAGAAGGATGAGGTGTAGAAGGAAGAGGAGGAGGAAGAGGAGGATAAAGAGGAGGAGGAGGAGACGGAAGATGAGACAGAATATGAGGCGGAAGGGGAGGGTGAATGGGGAGGAGGAAGAGGAGAAGGAAGGGGAGGAGGAGGGGGAGGAGGTGGAAGAGGGGAGAAAGAGGAGAAGGAAGAGGAGGAGAAAGAGGAGGAGAAAGAGGCGGAGGATAGNACATCAAACTGTGGTTATGGAACGAGAAACGCTCCACAATTAACATAAATTGCAAATGCAAATACAAAAGGTATATGTTGGTAAATGGAATTTTTAAATACACTTAACATCAAATAAATAAAATTGAGGTTTCGTCTTTAGTTTTCATTTACATCGCATCATTATCATCACCCTCAGTTTGTAGTGAATAAAACTAGCATCTTATGTAAATCAATCGTTTATGGTCAATGTCCGCCGTGCGTCTTGTGAGTAATACATCGTCCGCGGGTAATGCAGTGCGATGTGTGCAGTCGTCAACGAAATAACAGCTGTTTGATTGACTCATACGTGTCTCGGAAATGTTTTACGTAATTTAAATTTCGTATGATTGCACGCATGATCGAATTTCGTGAAAACCTTCCGTTGATTAAATACAGCTTGAGCCATTAGAAGACTAGGTGCGCTTATGCGGTATAACTGCAACTTTGCGTGGCGATGCATTATGAAATTCAACTCACCATTTTTCAAAGCGCATTATAATTGACCAGTCGCCAAATAAGCGATCTAGTTTTGCTTACATAAAACGCTTATTCAATTACTCCGACACTCTTTGTTTGTCGGACCATGTTGCCGCAATAAACAAAATCTGATTGATTTTCCGTGAGTTTGATTGACAGCTGGCGACTGGTCAATTATATTGAAATAAAAAAATTAAAGAATATGTAAGTAATTTATGTTTGAACCAAATAAAACATATCACAGACAGAAAGATATGCGTTTGTGTCCACAGAAGTAAAGCTTCAATAAAAAAAATACAAAACCACCCAACATTTACGTTTCAAGAGCTAAACCAAAGTGGCATAATTTTATTAGCTTTTCGCCTAAAGTGCATGATACCCACAAACACTATCATTAGCGTCTATGTTTAGAGCTTTAGCCATTATAACTAACTTTTTTTGTATTAAACTCTGGTTGAATCACGGGCTGAAAATGTCTTAGATAACACAAACACATTCTTTGTTTACCAAAAAGCGAGCAAAGAATGCACGCAAAACAGACTTAATACTTGCGACGTAATGAGTATGTAATTGCTATACAAACCATTATTTTCAAACGTTGCAATTCAAACTTCACGCGGGAAATAACACCGGAACAACCAGTCTGCGTATGACAATTACGCATGCGCATTGTGATTTATTTAGTGTGATGAGTCAAAAACACATATTAATGCCGTCGCGCTTTACTTATATGATTCCGTTCAGTTACAATCAATATTTTGGGGTATCACTAAGACCTTGATCAACAACGTGCAAACTTGATCGCCCGAAAAATTAAATGAATTTAAAGCTTTTCTGTACAAGGGTTAACTATAGGTGGTGCACTTAGTTTATCGCAAGGCCATATTTAGTTTACAGGTCTGGTTTGTGCGAACACAACTATCTTATCTTAATTTATACCGATCTCGTATACGAGTTTCTGGCACGGACAGTTTTCAACAAGAACTCCAGATGTGACAAAAGAACCGCTGAGGCGTATATAACACTTACAATCAATTATCCGCTACATCAACTAAAATTACGGCATATTGTATATCATCTCGTCTGAATCCAGGGTTTAGAAAGATCTACAAATAAAACGTTCCATTGAGTAACAGATTTGTAGCCAAGATGTATTTCGGATTGTTTACAAACTTACGTCACTGCTATCGAAGGTAGCTACGTTTCGCATAATGTGTAGAGGACATGATGTTTCCTTATCATCTTCGCTCTTGGAAAAACGGTTTTAATGCATGTGCGTCAAGCGTCGTCCAAGCTAAGCCTGTGCAGTCCGCACAGGCTAATCGGGGAAGAAACTTTACGCCTTAACTGGATTTTTGCTAAGAACAGACATGCTTAAAACGAAAAATATCAATAAAGCGGTACCATGTTAGAACTCATCTGTTAAAGACTATTTTGGTTTACGTGGTTGAAGTGTCCGTGCTTGCTTTTGTGGTAATGCAGTTAAAAACATTCATAAATAGTTTAAGTTATGCCGGCCATTAAAAATATGTACAAATAAAACATGTTGTATATAACCACCATTAGTTCTTTATAGTAACGACGAGTTTAATACACAAACTGAATCAGATCACTATATAATGTTCATTTTTAATGTTCTTATATTCATTTCATTACTTCTGATATAGACTGAAATTTATTAGAAGCTTGAAGTAGATTTCATGGACATGCAAATACACGACAAAATTTCACACAAAAAGTTCTTTTTAATTATATTGATTTATTTGATCGCATTTCGCGACTTTCATACCGAACATAGACATAAATGAAATGCAAATATTTGCACATTTTATTAACGCTGTTTTGAAAACAAATAAATCAAATTATGTTATTCTATAAGCGTACATTCAATACTGCCAAATAAATTGGTTTACTCAATGTTCTTTTGTTAGCAAATTTCAGTTTGAAACGGTATCAATCCCAATTACGCCTAGTTTACGTTTATTCTTGAATGAAATTAATCGAATCCGATGAAGTGAAAAACACTTTCCAGTATTTCAAATATTATACGAGGTAATTTGAAGAAACATGATCAAATATTTGCTGTTGAATATTTAAATATAAGTGTAGTACTCCGCATAAAACAGTGGCATACAGAGAGTATTTATTAACAGAGTGCCTCTCGAAGATTCAAGATCTTCAAATAAGAAAACAGAAATTCAATTGGAAACTGTACCTTTTTATGTTCATTAATTTGCTCATAGCAAAGTGCCCTCTCCCAAAGAAAAAGCGCCAAAGATAGTTGTTAGCGACAAAGTAAGATTGGCAACGGATATGGTGAGTCGTGGATAGGAAAATCGCACACTTATAAAGGTCGATCTTTACTCTAAGAGTCTTAAACTCGTTTAATAAAAACCCTCTTTATGCCGATGTTTTAATGAGCGTCTGAATGAACGTGCGTTTCCATAAGAAAGCGCGCAAGTAGTTATTTGCGAATATTACATATTTTACATTGAAGTCACAATAATTAATTTAAGTTTTATATATAAAAAATGTCCAAAACAGTTAAATGCTAAGACAAGTATGTCCTCGTGAATTTAAAGATAAGCAAAATCGAATGTTCGAAAGTAATTCTCGAAAACAAAAATGGTCGAAACTTAATGGTACGAATCAATATCAACACATCACAACTTACCGTTAATTAACATAATTGAAGTAAAGATGTTGTCAAGACGAATCAAAAACTGTTAATGGGGAGGCTGACATTTTAAACGACAATTGAATCACTTACAATCAGCCTGCTAACAGATGCAGAAATGTAATGCACTTGTATGAGTCAATGCATCGTCGGATACCCACGTTCGACCCATTCCGCTACTCTCCATTTATCGATGCTGGAGAGTAACGGAATAAATTAGTCGTGGGTATCCGACGATGGAGTCAATGGTTCAATGCACGAGTTCGCACTTACCTTACCTAACGGTTGTCATGAGAATAACACGTTTTATTGAATTACTTTTTTGGTTTTCAATTACTGATTGAGTATCGGATAGATCACGTTTCGTGATCAATTAATGCCTGAACAAATTAAATTCTAATTACACATCATTGTGCTTTGTTCGGAGCAAAAACTCCTCTCATGACAAAAACGTGGCTGTTAAAACACTGACTCTGCATCATTTTGCTGAAATCAATCGCAAATGTAAACAAAAAATGTCAACGCTGATAAACGGAAATGTTTAAGTACACTTAACATAAAATAAAACGTAGTCACGCCTGCAGTTTTAATTTACATCGCATCATTAGCATCGCCCTTAGCTTGTATTATATAAATCAACGCGTTTGATGTTCAATGTCCGCCTCGCGTCTTGTAATGAATCGTGCACCGATAATGCAGTGTAATGTGTGCAGTCGTCAACGAAACAAAAGATTCATGACTGACTCATATGTGACAAAAATGTCTATGAAATGCTTTACGTAACTTCCATTTCGGATGATTGCACGCATGATTGAATTACGCGAGAACCTGGTCTTGATAAAGTACTAGGTTCAAATAACGTACTAAAACCATTGCCGGCTAGACGTGTTTAAAGCGATAACCCGAAAGTTCGTATGGCGATGTCTGTCGGATTTATTTTTCATTATTTTTCTTTTAAGTTCATGCATAATGTAGCTATCATATAACACATGTTTATAATCATCAAAAGGTCAGGCGGAGCGAAAAATGCATGTTCAATAATTATATCATTATCGTTTTCGTTATTTTCAAATAAGAATACACGTTTAAGCAATTACCAATCACCTTAAAATAAACCATCCACGGGCAATTTTTTTCATGTTGCTAAATTTAAATAGTTGTACGCCTAAACTGCATGATACCCACAAACACTGCCATTATCGTCTATGTTTAGAGCATTATCATGACAATACCCACAAATCAAACTCTGGTTGAATCATGGACTGAAAACGTGTAGGGTAACCCTAACACATTCCCTGTTAACCAAAAAGGGCAAACAGATTCTTGCAAAAAACACTTGATACGCGAGACGGCATGAGTAAGTAAGTGCAATTCTTACACACATACCATCATTTGAAAAATGTGAAGCGCCTCTGAACGCAAATACTGTATGAAATGGGCGCTATATAAATGTGGTAAAAAAATGTTCAAACACCGAAAGTTGGAGAACAAATCCGACCTGTTTCTTATTCGGTAATTTCAATAGGCATATGATGATTTAAGTTAGTTTCCTTTAGAAGTAAATAATTCAAATTAAAAAAGACTACAACGCTACCATTGCAAGCGACAGCAAACCTGCATATTAACAAGTGGAGTTTAAATACAACAATAAAACATAGCTTAATTTAACGTATTTAACGTATTTTGAAAAGTGTTCCATACGACCCATCGGTTGAAGTCATTTAAAGGTTTGTTCAGAGAGTCCCATGAATCCAATACATTGAGTTTTGGCCCTTTGTTCACTTTTCTTTCTGGTTTTTATCTACGTTCAATAACTTATCAATACAAGCTGCGACGAAAGTCAGGTCGTATATCAGCCTCGTGTGCTTTTGTTCATATTAAATCACCGCAAACAGCTGCATGCATTAAAGACAATCAATAAATTGCCAACGTAAAACAAATTTTATAAATATTCGAAGATATTTAACAATAATACACTAAATTAAAACGCCTTTAAATAATTTAGCTGATTTGCATTGAATGGCAAAATAATGAACGGTGTTTAATAGCATATTAATTAATCGAAACCAGCATGTTGAAGAAATTAATTACTTGTTTCATATGGGCATTGAATGACTTCATGCGCAGTTTATTGGCAGAGTAAGTCGTGCGTTGCATCCAGTGTTTGTACACTCAACACTTAATAACGACTTACTGATGTATATCGATTTTATTAAGCGCAATGAAACTTCATTCCAAAACCAACTAATGTTTGTCAAAAGGTTCTTTGCCAGTTGCGAAATTAATGCTGTAATAAGTTATTTAAACGAGTGGTCTTCTTCTAAGAATAAATTCGAAAGGTCTTTTTACAATTGGATCTGAAATCATATCTGAAGATAAACACGTAATTACATGTCTTACTTGTTTACGTTTTTAATTTGTGTGATAGTTATACCGCCCTGATTGGATTATGTTAAAATGTCTATTTGGCTATAATTAGTATCATATATGTACTAATGCAAATATAAAACATTCGAAACTATTAATCTCTCGCGAAATGAAATGAGCTTACAGTAACTTCTTTATAAAGATTAAAATACATTAATTTCCCCAAAATTATCGCAAGGTGATCTTAACTGTACCACGCAACGCATGCTGTCAAATAAATCTAATGATTTCTGCACACAAATAAAAGTATCGCATTTTTATTAATACCCATCGTATTACAGATTTTTGCAACACACTGTTTTCTATATGAACTCAAAACCTGTGGGAAAATGTTAAACAGCGCTTCATAAAGCATCCAGCCGTGAATATCACTAACAATCGTTGAATTACCCCCTTAAATGGCGGGATGTTGTACGACATCTCGACCGCATTAAAGGATTGTCGAACAAGCAAACTGTTTACTGAAGTAACACATTTGTACCGCGACTTACGGTCAGTTAATTTACTACATGACAAATATGGGCGAGTTTCGGACGCTGTAGTCACACTTGAAGTTTCTGTATACTTTCATTTGTGGTAGTTCACCACAATCGTGATTTGACTAAACGATTACACGCGTTTCTTATATTGGGTATGTACCTGTAGTCCGCTTTTCAAAGGATATCGGTTGGTTTCTGTAGATTATTGCTTTAATTCACGACACTACATTTTTTTTTAAAGTGATAATCTCCCAAAAACCAACAAGTGTTATATACATATATATATTTCCACATTTTAGTTATATTTTAACAGATTTAAACTAGAGAATTTAACTAAGGTAATGACGTTTTGACGTCGAAAACGTTATCGTTTTTAAATCACTGATATTTCCCTACAAAACGCAGAAAAGCATGAAATAAAATAATGTTATAAAATGTATGCGTCACAAACAATAAACGTTCTACAAAAGTACTCAGTACAAATGGTAACGCACACAAGTATGGTGGAATTAGTATTAAATTCCCTCCAACTATTGTTAAAAAAAAAACAACATTAGTATCTACTTTGCAATTACGCTTGGTTAATTACCTTCTACACATTTCCGTCTATTGCGCAACATCGAGAGTTGCGCGCGCACGTTGATGAAGTGTCGTTACACGTCTGAGTATTGCTGCATATGACGTCAGTGGTAGAAGACGATGGACAATTTCCTAAAATAACTGAAAAGGAAAAGGGATATATAATTAATAGCCATATGTGAAGTAAAAACGTACTATTACTTTCAATGATTCCGAAATATAGTTTACAACAATCAAACACTTAGGAATTAATCTTATTTTAAAAGCTGTTGATCGTTATATTAACAAAAATTTGCAGATCATCGTATCATAAAACCATAAGGATAAGAGTTAATCTCTGATATTTCAAAGCTGTTTATTGGCCGATGAACCACGATAATCCGAAATATGGAATTCAAGCATGCCATGGCAAATATGTTAAAAATCATCCAATACCATCAAGGAATTAAACAGGGTAATCGCTGATTAAAAGTACTGTCTAGGTCAAAAAGAAGATAACACACAACAGGTCAAAATTAATATACCTACAGGTATAAAATAAACCCTACATGCACACGTTTGCGTCAACATCATACTTATGCGCTTTCAGACGTCAATGTATGTCAGTCGGCATCATTTGAAAATTCGTTTTAACAAAATAAAAAACGATTATACTGTCTATAAAACAATTATATTCATTCTTATATTGACTCATAATTCACAAAAGTCTTCATTATTTCCAAAATACAATTTAAATGTTGAACGTTTGTGTAATTTTACTATAATTATAGTATAATTAATTCAAACTAAAGACATTAATCTAACTCTTGCTCATTCAAACATAATGAGTCTATATGTTAAACCTATGTGATATAACCGCATTTAATTCTATAAACAAGCGATTGGTTTATTATCCGAATGAAATCGTATTACTTAATCAATATTAGTGTTATTTAACCTGTTCTCATTCAAAGCACTCCCTCTGACCTGGAATAACATGAGAAGCTTGAAATTGAATTCCTGGACATGCAAATACCTGACGACACAGTCTCATAAAAAGGTTTTTATAAAATTATATTGATCTATTTTGATCGCATTAAGTGACTAAAATATCAAGGATCGGCGTTAATGAATTGTAAATATTTTCCCATTTTTTATTAACGCTTACTTAAAATCAAATTACTCAGAGTATGTTATTCTATAGGCGTACATTCAATGCTGTCAAAGAAATGCGTCTTATTCAATGTTACATGATAAGCAGAGTTCTATTTGAAATGGTTCCAATCTGAAAGACACTTAACCTACGTTTATTCTTCAATGGAATTAATTGAATCCGGTGAAGCGAGAACGGTTCAGGTATTTTAGCTGTTATACGCGGTGACTTAAAGAAACATGATAAAATATTTGCGGTTAAATATGGAATAGGAGCGTAGTACTACGCAAGTTTACAACCTATGAAAAAAGTACGAAAGGCATGTGAAAAGCAAGTGACAATTTAATATCATTTTTTGAGACATAAATTATGAACAATACTGAGTAAACCGTCTAATAGATTTATAATTGAGTTCAGCCTTAAGGGTACACGTAAAATAATTATACGTTATTATACTCAAATACAATTATAAAGAATAATACGTATGACAAAAGACATATTGTACATATTGGACACATGACAAACACAATAAAACAACACCAATAAATGAGTCTTCCTCTGTGAAACAGAGGATTAACGCATGAACGTAAAGTGTCGTCCCAGATTAGCCCGTGTAGTCCGCACAGGGAATCAGAGACGCCACTTTCCGCCTAAACAGGATTTTGGCTAAAATTATACTTCACTTTAAAGAAAAATATCATCAAAGCAGGAAGTGCCATCTTTATAAGCCTGCGTACAGGCTAATCTGGGACGACACTTTACGCACATGCAGGAAGCACCGTTTTCCCACAGCGAGACTGAAATTAAAAATCAACAAGAAATAATTATAAGCTCTGTTATTGTTTGCTTCATTAATAACTGTTGATAGGATCACGGTCAATTTATGCACGAATACAACCCATTAGTTATAGTTCACGCCCACTTTCCTGCAAATTTTGACCACATTTAATGTACAAGTTCAATTACTTCATTATGTTCATAATTGTGGTGATGCATAACTCGATCATTAAATTAATTATTACAGTCGTTCGTTGTTTTATTTATATATGATTGATAGAAGTCTTTATTAAGATTCTATACAACAAGTAACCCATATTAAGAAACGATAATTGTTTTATTCTGTTTTCCCCAATAACTGATTAAAGCATGTCTTGTTGTTCAATAAGAGGAAAACATGTTTCTTTTGTTAAAAATGTCAATAGGCGATTTGACATAGACGGCATAATCTTGGCTGTATGCTTGACGGTTTTATTTCTCTTAGTTATTTAATTGTATATAGCGGATCATCAACACTTAACATGAAGCTGGTTTCAATAAACATATATGCACCTAGTGGAAGCCTGGTCAGTATTGATTCATTGGTTCATTTAAATAAGTCCAAGTGTAGGTCTATGTCAAGACCAAAATGGGGTCATGTGATTTAGGTGTGCTGTGAGTGTTAATAGATCCATACATCCATCCAAGTATCAAAACTGTATAGGACGCATTATTTAAGTGAGACTTAACGCGTCATTTTGGGTCAACCAAGAATTTGTATTTTCAGAATTAGTCTAAGTTCCAAAATATGTCAAGGTCGAGGTCAAAATGAGGTCAGATTATGATGTTTTGCTAGTGTTGAAAGACATCGTTTACTCAAGTATCAAAGCGGTGCAGCGAGCATTAATGCTGAAAGACGAAACGTGTCAAGTTAAGTTAACCGCGTACGGTCGGAAGGAAGGACGTAACATAATGGATAGGCTTATTGCTCTATGCCTCCCGGCATCTGTAAATGCATGTGGCAAAAATAATGTCACTTATTGAAAGAAAATTGTTTAATTAATTTAACTAGAATTATGTACGAAAAGGCCCGGCGGTTAATGAGTATGTGATATACGATATATTTTAATAGAGATGTGCATTAAATGAAGGTTAACACATACTTAACATATTCATAATAACGCACACATCTTGTCTCATTTATCTAAACAGGCGTGGCTTACAAGCTCTTGTATATGCACTACATGTTCGATTGTTTATTAAAGCTGTCTCCCATGTTCATATCAATTAGCACAATTGTGTGAATGACGGTATTAACAATTGCACCCAGCATGGTCATATCATATATCATGAGATGTATAATGCTATCATTTAAATAGCAAATACACTATTAACTTTAGCTTAAGTGAGTTCATTATGTCCTTGGATCTACACAAAACTTGAGAATTGGCTAATCAGGAACGACACTTTCCGCGTTCATTTATATTTTTTGTTTAAAGAACGTCTCTTCTTTAAGAAAATTCTGGTAATTCGGAAAGTGTCGTCACTGACTTGCCTGTGCGGATTGCACTGGCTAATCTGGGACGACACTTTACACACCTGCATTAAGCCCTGTTTTCCCAGAGCGAGGCTCACTTTTATGAGCGATTAAAGTTCTTTTCTGACCACAGCCAAGAAGGCTGACATGGAGGAACAAAGAATTTAAATCAATTTAAAAATTCCGCTTCCGCCATAAATTAAATCATAAAAATAAATCATCGAAAATATAACCGCCCTGACATGGCGCGGGTTAGGTCACTGCGCGTTGGAATGTGTCCAAAAAGGAAGATTCTCCTTAAAGTTCAATAGATGTCCAAAAGACAAGAGGAAGAGGCGAGATGACTTTGTCATTTCGAGTGGGCAATAAATAATGACACAAGTACATTAAAACGCCCTTCAAGGAATAGAGTGTTGTTCCCTGAAAATCATGATCAATAAAATCCGTAACTTGCACGTGGTAAGATGACGGGTATGGTATAAGTTTGTATATGATGTTGTGGTATTTAAATTTCGAGTATGTACCTATTATCTAGAAAAAATAACTTAAGCTTTAACATTAAAATAGCAATGTCATTTTGAAACCACCCTCGAACATTTACACCAGCTAACTTCCCGATGATTTGTGCCGCGTTCGGGAAAAACTTAATGCACGTGCGTACAGTGCAATCCGGACAGGCTAATCTGTGACAACACTTTCCGCCTAGACTGGACTTTCATTTACAAGAAACTAAATTTGAACGAAAAATGCAATTACAGTGTCGTCCCACTAGTCTGTGCTGACTGCACAGGCTAATCTTGGACGACACTTTAAGCACATGCGTTAAGCCCAGTTTTCATATAACGCGGATCATTTTAGGGGGGGGGGGGNTGCGTTCTGTTAACACTGAGAAAAAAACGTGATATTATAAGTATATTACCATGTTATACTTAATAGCTCAACATGTTTGAGTTGTTTCGTATACTAGTAACACAATATATCCGAGGAGCGCTCTGTAAAAATCGAGCTAAATGTATGTGCGCAAATTACGATCCAAGATTAACCCGTGCAAACCGCACAGGCTAATCAGGGACGACACTTTCCGCTCTAATTGTATTTTTGTTTAAAGGAAGTATCTTCAAGGCGAAAATCCAGTTTAGGCGTAAAGTGTAGTCCCTGATAAGCTTGTTCGGACTGCACAGGTTAATCTGGGACGACACTATACGCACATGCATTTAGCCCAGTTTTCCCAGATCGAGCCTCAATTATAATCAGTGGCCTTGATTTACCTATTCAATGAGACCAACTCGATTGATTTAATTTCAAAATATTGTGATCCTTCAGATCACAATTTGACGAGACAAAATTGTACTGAAATGATATACAGTGGCGCCTTTTTATGGCAGATTAAATTCGATTTGCAAACAGGTTCTTTCACTCAATTTCGTAAATTGGATAATAGGGCTCGATAAGTGTTGAAAAACGAATAACCACTACCATCGTGTGTGACATTTGGAGTGACGCCGGGACCATGGTGTATTTTGTTCGAGTTAAGGACGCATGAACGCATATATGAGCCTTGTTCAGGGGAAACCGGGCTTAATGCATGCGCGAAGAGTGTCGTCTCAGATTAGCATGCGCAGTCCTCACAGGTTAATCAGGGACAACACATTCCGCTATGATGGAATTTGTCCTTGGAAGGATGTCACTTCTTAACGAAAATCCAGTGGAGGTGGAAAGTCTCGTTCCTAGGTAACCTGTGCGTACTGCACAGGCTAATCTGGTACGACACTTAACGGAATACCTTAAGCCCACTATTCCCAGAACGAGGCTCATAAAGCCGTAACAATGGTTGTTGTATTGTGATCGTAGTGGTACTACTTGATATTGAAGGTAGTTTGTTGGTGTTGTTGTTGTCGTGGCGTTGTGGCGATAATGGTAAGTGCTGCGGAAATGTAAGTGGTGTTGATACTGGAAGTGTTTTCCAATGGTGATTTTATGGTGGTGTGTTCGTGGTAATTGTGGTGGTGGCGGTGGCGGCGATGGTGATTATGGTGAAAGGTTTATTAGGTGGTGATGGTAGCGGAAGCTTGACTAGCAGTAAGAATCGAAAGTTTAATGTTTCAGTAGCAACATCAGCAACAGTTAAATATCAGTGGTATAATTTACAAGACATCTTAAAGAGCCATCTATGTGCCTCATAATATAGTAAGTAACTTTAAATTCGACCAAGTTATTCATCAACAACAACAACAACGACAACACATTCGATCAATACAAAAGTCGTCGATTATCGGCTGTCAATCATAAAAAAATATATTATGAACACAAACGCACATTGGTCACAGACGAGACTCTTGACCCGGACAGAAGTGTCGGAGCGAGGGTGTTGTCTTTGTATTCGCTCACGTTTTGTTTGTCCAGTCATTTTAAATGTTGAGGAGTGTCATAAAAACATAATAGGAAAGTGAAACACTCGTAAACATAACATGTAGTAAAAAGGCTATAAAGAACGTGATATAATCGAGATTTCGAAATTGCTTACAATGTGACTATGAATAATTTCGTTTTTTATGATTGCTTTCTCGTGATTTATGCATTTAGTCATACACAAATTGACTCGACTTTATTTACTCTTTTGGCTATACAAATGACATTTGCCTTTATATTGTAAACAGGACATAAAATAAAAACATTAAAAACGCTAATTTTCTATAATCTGCACCGTAGCATACGAAATGGAAATATGTCGTTACGCTGAGTGCATTTACATGCTTGTGCGCAAAAGATTAGTTATGTGTTCATTCATTAAAAACTCAAATTACCGATATGACAGCTCCTTTTAAAGTTCGGAATTCCCCGAAAAGCACACTCCCTAATACATTATGCTTAAAAGCATACGCAATAAAACGAAAACCGAATCATACTGATTACATGTTAAGTCGGCTGTCTAGATAAATGTTTGTATAATTTTAAACACGCATTTACCGGAGACTAATTTTTTTATCAATTCTCAGACTTAAGTCTTTAAATGAAGAGTTCTTCGTGAACATGGTGCCCGTCTACCGACCGAGATGCAATGGAGCTAAAATACATAGATTTGAATTATATCGTGATCATAAAAAATCATTAAAGCAATCATGTTCTAATATGGCTGTGAAGTTTAATCGTAAATAATAGTCACTCTTTTTTTTTTTCGTTAACGAGCATGGCCATCGCAACACGGTTCAATATCATATTTGCAATTGCACGATTCTTTTTCTTGAATTTGATTATGTGTTTCGACGTCACGCTTAAACCGTTTAAACGATCGTGACTGACAACGTCTATTTATAGAATATAAAGTATTTATTACGACAACTACCCCTCCAATTATGATACGTGATGAACATGAAGATAGCACTTATACTTACAACCTGTAGCATATGACATGTATAGCATGTGTCTATCGTATTTTGAATTAATATAATTATGAGCATAACAAATGATTAATTGAGTTTTATGTCATTTTCAGTTGAGAAGAAATACATTTGCGTACTAAGATTTTTTTAAGAACTTATGTCTTATAAATTTCAAGTAAACAAAAATAACATTTAATTGAAATTACTTATAAATTTCAAGTTTCGATACCATTATATTATAAAAAATAAAGGTGTATATTTAAGCGCTTTAAAAAAAACGGCATTTTTAATGATGTTATTTTATAAATAGGTGTCTATTAATTCATAAAATCTTCAACTTTAATTATTATTCTGCAAAGCCATTTTACCTTTTCGTGATCTGGAAATGCAATACTTAAGACTGATTGAAAAATAATTGTATTCAAAGGGGCACATAAATAAATAACGATACATAAGAGTTCGTTTTAAAAGCTTTACCTCTGTAGATAATTCATTTTTATTGGCATTTCAGCTCTTAAAACTAAAGTACATAAAACTTAATACAAGTAATATACAAAAAATAGGGTTTTCAATGCATGTTATTTATCATAATTATGTTACAATCTGTTTCGGATCTCATAATTTCTCAGACATGAAAGCGGGAAGCATTTGCGCTCAAAACGGAGAAGGTCTGAACATAACTATTAAAACGAGGTTCTCGTGAAAACTGACAATGTATGTGATTGTATAAATAGAGTGGAGCATGTTTTATATACATATTGAAAACCAACATGGTACCTGGAACTGAAATTAATTTGAAATTCGAATCAATGTATTTGAAAGCATAAATAGCGTGAGGCATTTGCAATATCCACAAACACAAACACAACGCTAATGCATTTGATAGAATTTGAATAGTCGAATTCCCATATGTATTCAATTTTCGGAGATTATGTATTATTAGAAATATAAGGAAAATTGTCGCACTATGGTTCATTAATAATCTGAGCAACACATGAAGGCTTGAGTTACAGACTGACGCTGCCCAATAGATGTTTACCTAAGGTTTAGAAAAGACAATCACTTGTACAATTTTTTTAAATTAAGTTGCTATTCGCCAGCGTCTTTACTTTTCACAAAGATTGGTTTCAAACATTTACAATCAATGAGTACACACACAAATTCTGTTTTAATATTACTATTTATCTATGAACTTTTAATGAAATATCTACGCGAATTCACGCGGTGTTCAAACAATGACATTTACGGGTATAACAATGTAGAACAAATATTTATGTATCGATATAATCAAGTCCGCTATTTCTGTATCGATCATGCTTATCAAATACAGCTTGTATCGCTTGTCAGCACTTTATTCAACATATCATTCAAAGCTACTTGGCCACTTTGTTCGCAAAGAAAATATTCAAAACAATGCGTAAAGCTATCTGAAATATGCGAATGTTAATTTGCAATTTGGTTGCCTATACATGTATCTTTGTCAAGTTGTATTGAAATGTATTTAATGTTCTGCATTTCAGTGCATTCCGCACCAACATGTTTTACAAACATTCTTCTATATTTACAGTAACATAAATATAACTTAAATTTAAAACGTGGTTTACAACGAACTAGTGTGGGGTTTATATACGCGATTGATTTTTTATATAAAGTAACTCTTAGCTTTGTTTTACAAGCACAAGGCAAGTGATTTTGTTGTGAAACCAGTAACCGGATTGTGTTAATGTCATAATAGTTATCATTTCAGAACAGTTTTTTAAGATATGACAAACACAAAAACACGGACGTTTTGTTTTAAATCTAGGTGTCTTCACCCTTTTGTCAAAACAATACTTAATTTTATGTGTCAAAAGTAATCTATCTTTCCATAGACAGCTATCTATGAATATGCTCCTTCAACATTTTTCGAATAAAGTTGGTGAGGTGTAACCTATAGCCGATTTTCCCTCTGTGTGATATAGAGCAAAAGGTAATTTTCAAATCAAGTAATGCAAGGGCCAGGTCTTCTTGACAAATGCTTTTTCAGATGCTATCAGCAAATACCTGTGCTTTTGTAAATTAGTGATAAATTGCCTACAAAACAAAGTTAGGGTAAAGATTCAGTGGAGCAGCCACGACTGTCAAAAATAGCTCAGATTTGATTCTGAGATAAATTGGAGTTAAGCTTTTTTTTGGCTCATTTAACACTCTGAACGCAACACATCGCCCCAGTATTGGTTAATTACTTGTTTACTCTATTTCTTTCTAGACGCACTATTATGGGTAAGCGTTGGTATTTTATGATGTCGGGGAATTTATTATAGAGTGATAATTTTATTCTTATAATATTTTGTTTATGTTTATGATTTATGTTGCCATTTCTGACGATCTGAGAATATATTTTAATGTGTCAAGACTCAAAATAGGGTTACCTATAAACATATTTTATCGTTATGATCCTTGTTAACAACGCTACGTTGGAGGGCAAAAATCATTAATTATAAAGACATATTTAAGTGTCTCATCTATATCTGTCACTACATACGTAATAAAAGGTCTATATAATATAATAGTAAATCGTTAAATTATGATAAAACATTTAATTGTCTTGCATACTTTGTCCACGCGGCCAACCATAGAAACATAACAGATTATAGTCATGGATCCATGTCAAAGTTCGGTGTTACTGATACAACAGATTATATAACAAATATGTTGCAACCAAACATTTAATTGTCTTGCATATTTTTTCCACGCGGTCAACCACGAGAAAAACATTACAAATTATAGTCATGTACCTCTGTTAAAGTTCGGTGTAATTGACAATACAGGTTACATAACAAATCGGTTACAACCAACGTGAGAGAGCAGTTTCAACCTTTCGCTTAACCCTTTGAGCGCTGGAACCGGATTTTGAAGGCCTTTGCAAACAGTTTGGATCCAGATGAGACGCCACAGAACGTGGCGTCTCATCAGGATCCAAACTGTTTGTTATTCGGATAGTGGTCTTAGAAAAAAAAATCGAAGAAAATTACAAATTCAGAAGACGACATTTTAGCAGACGACAAATTTCCCAGCATTCAAAGGGTTAACTGCCGAATACGCAACATAGTTTTCTGACATTGATGATGATTATGGTGATGATGATGCTTGTGATGGTGAATGTGATGATTTCAAGTATGATCAGATGAGGATGACTATGATGCTGACGACGAGGACGAAGAGGAAGAACAAGGAAGAACAAGCGGAACAAATTGAAAATGAAGATGACCGTGACGAACGTTTGAAGTTTTTACCAGACACTTTCCATTTTCTTTAAAATTAAAATATCGTGCAAATGCAAGACACGCTTTATATATAATTTAATGTTTACATCTGATAAAGATTATGAATACACTGATGTTAGTTTATTGCAATTTGTTAGATCGAGTGTATAGACATCTAGTCCCTATGAGGTCACCGTGAGAATGTTAAAGGACGGGCTGACAATTTCAAGTTTGAAAACACCTATACCGAAATGGTATTCTAAAACAAGATATTGTAAAATATCTAACAGACGTTTACTTAAATATAAGCCTCGACCTGGCAAAACGGGATTAAATGCATGTGCGTAGTGTCGTCCCAGATTAGCCTGTGCAGTTCGCATAGGCTAATCAGGGACGTCACTTTCCGCCTGAACTGGTATTTCGCTGTGAAGAGAACTTTAAACGAAAAATACCACAACAGCGGAAAGTATCGTCAATCATCAGCCTGTGCGGACTGCACAAGCTAATCTGAACGACACGCACATGCATAAAGCCCAGTTTTCCCAGAACTCGGATAATATGTTGTTTTTTTCCAGACATTATCATGTTCTCAATAGGCAATATGCCCTTATAAGTAAAATTACGGATAAACCGGGTTAAGTCAACTAGATAATATTCAGAAAAACATGTCATACATCGATAAAACGGTACACTCTGTACATGCAAAACGCTTTTCGATATTTATGGAATAAATTTATAATCAAACAGATTACGTGAATTTGATACCATTATTAAAAAAAACACACACACACACACACACACACACAAAAAAAAACGTGGACATAGCCCCTTTAAGCACGTCACGAGACATTTCAATTAAGCGACCCGTGAATGACAGCCATAACTTCTTTCTCATAGGAAATTTATGGTATTTGCACGTCATAAACTATCCATAAAATCTGGGTGAGACCACCAATATCTTTTTTATTGAATTTCTCTAATTTATTGCTTTCAATACGCGTCAAATAATGGATTGATGAAATCATACATCGAGCATGCATGTACACAAAAACTCACAACTCATCAATATTTCAACTGAAAATACCATGCATTTGTTTAAATGAGTGTTTTCTGAAAACCTTAACACATTTTATTCTTATGATAATTAAAACATGATGAATTCTTGAATTGTTTCCGTACCTACACAAAGTCCACTGGAGTTGTATTTTTACTATTATTCAATTAGACTACCCTCCACTTTGATCTCATGCAGTTTGCTTGACAAAGGGTTCACATGTCAGCAACGAGTTATACTTACTGGGGACTAAACTAAGGCATTTCTACCGGTCAGTGTACTGCACACAGGCGGTAAATAAGTGTAATCATACGTGTAATGATAACTAGGTCAATGATAATATATTAAGAAGGGTGCACAATGCACATATTTTGGACAATTTATCAAACAAAACTCTTAATGGTTGACAAACATCATTGATATGATTGGTGAAGATAGCGATCGCCCACTGAATTTAAAAGGTCCGTACAAATGATCCCTTCATTGTGCTTAGGAGTTCATTGAAAGTCCTCAAACGTTTATTGAAAGTCCCAGAAAGTACACTGAAAGTCCATTGCCAATCCTAGAATGTTCATTGAAAGTTTATTGAAAGTTCTAGAAAGTCCATCGATAGTCCTAGAAAGTCCTTTGAAAGTCAATTGAAAGTTCCAGAAAGTCCATCGATAGACCCAGACAGCATTTTGAAAGCCATTGAACATTCGTTGAATGTACTCAAAAGTCCATTGAAATATTCATTAAAATAAGAGATTATAAGCATCCGCCTTTTCAGTCTCAAAACTTAATATTAAAACAAGTAGAGTTTCATATTTATTCAGAGCACGAACATATTTATTGGCGTTAACATGATTATTTACGAAAATATATCAACTAGATTCAGAAAACATCTTATCGTGATTACAGCAGGTAGCGCGTATTTATTTCAACAAACTCAGGCCAAAACTAGGGTAGGTCCATATATGTGCTAACATCAATAGATCTACATGTAATTAAAACGCAGTTTATGTCACACTGCCAAAATACCTGGATGTCGCAAATACGTTGCAAAATGTATACATGTGTCAAACGCTAAGTTATCACGAACGTAAGACTCAACATGACTTACATGCTCAGCATTTAAGTCTACTTCGCTTTAAATAATGTTTCAATGTGCAAAGTACATTGGCAGCAACGGAATAGACTTGTCAAACAAACCGCAACCTATAGTGATGTTTTAAGGTTGTCTTAAGGCGATCATGTGGTTAAAGATTTAAATCAAAATCTCTCACCGATCTTGTACAATAAGATGGGGTAAGAATTGAGACTAATCATCGGCATTTTGGGTAAAACCAGATTTAAACTAAAATCTCCACTGGTATACTATAATAAGAAGTGAAAAAATTTACACAAAACCACCTCGGGGATAAAGAAGAAATTGTCCAGTGATTAATCTTTGGTTTAAAAAGATGTGCATAATGGGACAATGGCTCGCTGTTTGTCGTTTCGCCCTTCGAATTGAACGGTCTCGGGGTTTAAGGTGATTTTGCACCCAGAAAGGATGTTTAGAATTAGAAATTGAAAAGAGTTTTGTGGATTGTGGAACGCGTTGTGTGAGTCACCTTGCTTGCGAAACATGATTGAGCGTATAATGATGAGCGATTGACCTGTAGAAATTGATGAGCAATATTAAACATTATTACCTGAATACAGGTAATTAAAGTAATGTTATTTTTGTGTATATACGTTTTGCAGAGGGTTGTTTCAAATATTTTTCATGTTAATATTTACACTAAATGAATATGATACTATGATGGCAGAGGGTTGCGATGATGCTGTTAATAACTTAATACTGATGATTATGAGGTTGATTATGATCCCGATAAAGAATAATAATAATTAGAATATGGTGATGATGTTTATGATGATAGTGACGATGATGACGATGGCAAAATATCTATATCAATACAACTATATGCATGATTTTTTATATATTGTATCAAATGAGGAGCTGCCACATAATAACAAACGCAGTAGAATCATTGCCACATGACGACCTTCAAGTTATTGTAAATCTTGGCCGTATCAGTAGCAATATTTACAGGTCCTAATATGTCTGTATATGCATCAATATGTAGTTGCACATAACTGGCTACAAATAAGCAGTGTAGCCGATATTTTAACTGATTCGTGCAGTCTGATTGAAACAGTAGTTACTTGATTTCTGATAACAAAATCGAATTGATCGAATTGGGCATAAACTGTTGACATTGATTGAAGCAGTAGTTCAGTGATTTCTGAAAACTTAATCGAATTGATAGAATTGGGCACATGCTGCTTACATTGACTGAAACAATAGTTCAGTGATTTCTGATAACAAACTCGAATTGATAGAATTGGGCACATGCTGTTTACATTGATTGAAACAATAGTTCAGTGATTTCTGATAACAAACTCGAATTGATAGAATTGGGCACATGCTGTTTACATTGATTGAAACAATAGTGCAGTGATTTCTGGTAACAAAATCGAATTTATAGAATTGGGCACATGCTTTTTACATTGATTGAAACAATAGTGCAGTGATTTCTGATAACAAAATCAAATTGATAGAATTGGGCACAGGCTAATCAGGGCCGACACTTTACGTGCATGTATTTGTTTTCCATGAGCGCGGATGAACTTCAATTACTGAGTATCAACAAAAAATTATCAATTGATTACACAATGTAAGTTTGTATATATTATGCGTGTTGCAACGAGTGTACTGACCTATAAACGTTTAACATCGCTATTCGATATAAGCTGGGCTATTGACTGCGAACAAATAAGTTTTTCCAATCGTGGTTATGAACAACATGTTTTATTTTTACTTTTCATTTTTTTAATGGTCGACATAACTTAAACCATGTTTGAATGTTTTAAACTGAATTACCACAAAACATAGCACGAACACCTTAACCACATAAAACAAAAAGTCTTTTTGTAAATAATCCGAAATGCATTCTGTTTACAAATCTGTATCTTAACAGAACGGGTTCTTTATAGACAACCCTTGATTCAGTCGAGATGACATACAATATGCCGTAATTTTAGTTGATGTAGCGGATAATTCATTGTAAGTGTTATACATGCCTCAGTGGTTCGTTTGTCGCTTCTGCAGTTCTTGTAAAGACTGGACAGAAACTCGTATACGAGATTGGTATACATAGAGATGAGATAATTGTGTGTGCACAGACCAGACATGTAAACTTTAGATGGCCTTACGATAAATTTAGTGCACAACCTATATTTAAGCCTTATAAAGGTCATGCTGGTAATTCATTTTATTTTGCGGGCGATCAAGATTGCACTTTGTTGATCAAGGGCTAAGTTATACCCCAATATGTTGATTATAACTGAACGGAATCACATAAGTTAAACGCGACGGTATTAACATGTGTTTTTTTTTCCACCGGTTTTGATAGGAAAGAGAATTATCACACTAAATAAATCACAATGCGCATGCGTTATTGTCATAGTCAGAATGGTTGTTCCGGTGTTATTTCACGCGTGAAGTTTTAATTGCAACGTTTGAAAATAATTGTTTGTATAACAATAACATACTCATTACGTCGCACTTATCTAGTATGTTTCGCGTTCATCCTTTGCTCGCTTTTTGGAAAAAAAAAGAATGTGTTTGTGTTATCTAAGACATTTTCAGCCTATGATACAACCAGAGTTTGATCCAAAAAAAATTGTTAGTAATAATGGCTAAAGTTTTAAAAACAGACGATAACATGCAGTGTTTGTGGGTATCATGCACTTTAGGCCAAAAGCTAATTAAATTATGCCTCTTTAGTTTAGTACTTGAAACGTAAATGTTAGGTCTTTGGTTTTGTATTTTTTCTTATTGAAGCAATAATACTGTGGATACACACGCATATCTATCTGTCTGTGATATATTGTATTTGGTTCAGACACAAGTTACTTACATATTCTTTAAAATTGTTATTTATATATAATTATAATGCGCTATGTTTCTTTGTAATGGTAAGCAACTTACATGATGATATTGTCAATGTATTGTGGATGACCTAACGTAAGATTTAGACATTAAGACTGTTTTGTTTGTATATTTATTCATGATTACATGTTTGTAAATCATGCCACTCTTTCTATGTTAAACATGCTTTGTGATTATTGTATAATTATGTTGTTCGAATCTTCGATATCGGAGGAAATAAAGAATATATATCGCCACACAAAGTTGCAGTTATCTCATAAGCGCACATAGTCTTCTAATGGCTTGAGCTGTATTAAATCAACGGAAGGTTTTCACGAAATTCGATCATGCGTGTAATCATACGAAATTTAAATTATGTGAAACATGTCCGAGACATGAGTCAATCAAAGAGCTGTTATTTCGTTGACGACTGCACACATCGCACTGCATTACCCATGGACGCTGTATTACTCACAAGACGCACCGCGGACCTTGAACATAAAACGCTTGATTTACATAAGATGCTTGTTTTATTCACTATAAACTTAGGGCGATGATAATGATGCAATGTTAATGAAAACTTCATAATAAACCTCATTTTTGTTAATTTGATGTTAAGTGTATTTAAAAATTTCAATTTAGCAACATATAGCTTGTGTGTTTGCATTTGCAATTGATGCTAATTGTCTAGCGTTTCTCGTTCCATAACCACAGTGTGATGTCTGGTCTAATGGTACAGCTTTTGCTTACTCTGGCTTCAACCAACATAATCGTAATCTTTGTAATCGTCGTCGAGTTCCTCCTCCTCATGTTCCTCATCCTCTTCCTCCTCCTCCTCTCCCTCCTCCTACCCCTCCTCATCCCCTTCCTCCTCCTCTTCCTCCTCCTTCTATATCTCCTCCTCTTTCTCCTCCTCTTCGACCTCCTTGTCCTCCTCCCCTTCTTTCTCCTCCTCATACCCCCCATTCCTCCCCTTTCTCCTCCTCTTCCTTCTTCTCTTCCTATTCCTCCTCCTTCTCCCTCCTCCTTCTCCTCCTCCTCCTTCTTCTCCTCTTCGTCCTCCTCTTCCTTCTTCTGCTCCTCCTCCCTCCTCCTTCTCTTCCTCCTTCTCTTCCTCCTCCTCCTCCTCCATCGTCCTCCTCATCTTCCTCTTTCTCCTCCTCCTTTCCTCCTCCTCTTCCTCCTCCTTCTCCTCCTCCCTTTCCCTTCCTCCTCCCCTTCCTCGTCCCCTTCCTCCTCCTCCTCCTCTTCCTCCTCCTTCTCCTCCTCCTCCTCCATCCTCCAAAAAAACAAAAAGGACTTTAATTAAGCGTTTACTTCTCATGAAAACTACCAGGTTAGGTAAGTGCGCACTCGTGCATTGAACCATTGACTCACCGGAAATACAAGTAAATTACCCATCTACTTCTGTTAGCGGTCAGAATGTAAGTAATAAAGGTGTCGTTTAACGTTTGACAAATGTCACTATGGCCATATTTACAGTGTAATATGACCTTTACGTTTTACCCTATATACAGAGTTTATTAAGTATGTACCGGCATATATGGGTCACATCAATGGATTATGTATTCAGAGAGGTCATTACACTTCCATTTTACAGTTTGGACAAAACTTTTGTTAATTATTTTGTATAAAATAATGTGATGTTTAACACGTTTAAGCTCGTTTGTAAACGTGGTATCTCATAGAACAAACTTGTACATTCCTATCTACTGTGTAAGACGTTGTTTACCCTTAACCGAGGCTGACATAAGAAATACGACGGGAATTAGCAGCAAATGAAAGTTGCGCGGTTTTCTTAAAATTGACAGAGGCTTATCATAACAAGGTGTGAGATTTTAGCTTTGCTTGCTAATTTAAAAATTTGCTATTGGTGAACGTTAGGGGAAATTATTTTCGTGTACTTCTCCCGTCCGGAATCCTGCTTTATATTATATTATAGGAATAATGTGTCTCAAAAGTCGCATGAGTATTCATTTATAAGATATAAAAACAGCCTTTAGATCCCTCAACGAGTCTCGTTAGTGGCTAAATTTTCATAATGGTTGGTCCGGAAGAGGTCAATCGTTAGAAATTCCGTCCGTCTGTCCGTGGGTCCTTCTGTCCGTTCCTTAGTTTTAATTCGCGTTCAGGAAACATTATTTATCATCCGAAAGTTATCAGATTCGGGATCTATTTAGATTTCTGTCGCGCAAATATCGCAATTATCATGTGCCAGTCAGTTTGTTCGTCTGTAAGAGTATTTTTAGCTCAGAGCTTTTGGGATCGGTCTTTGTCAATGATACCTCAATCTAGTTCGAAACTGGGTCATTCTGGGTCAAAAACTAGGTCACTAGGTCAAAAAAAGAAAAACCTTGTAAACACTGTAGAAGTCAAAGTTCATGCCCAATCTTCATGTAACTTTGTCAAATGTTTGTCTTTATTATATGTATTATGTTATTATATGTTGGTTGAGTTCAAAAGTGGTTCTGGTCCGTTAAAAAACATGGCCGCCAGTGGACGGGGCAGTTTTTCTTATTTGGCTATAGAGAAACCTTGTAAGCACTTTAGAGGCCACATTTCTTGTCCGATCTTCATGAAACTTGGTCAGAAGATTTGTCCCAATGATACCTTGATCGAGTTCGAAACTGGGTCATGCTGGGTCAAACACTAAATCGCTAGGTCAAACAAAAGAGAAAAAACTTGTAAACACTCTAGAAGTCACATTTCATGCCCAATCTTCATGTAACTTTGTCAAAATGTTTGTCTAAATGATATGTTGGTTGAGTTCAAAAGTGGTTCCGATCCGTTGAAAAACATGGACCATGTAAAAGCTTTAAAAAAAACCTTGTTTATCTTTAACCACAAAGCACGCAGCTTTGATATTTGATATATGACAAAGATTGTTCAAATCATGCCACTGAAAAGCTTATTTCACAGGTGAGCGATCTGGGGCCATCTTGGCCCTCTTGTTTAATTTCGGAGCTGGAACTGGTTAATTAGTGCGTCACGAGGAGATTCGAAGCCGCGCTTCTACGTACCTAGCTCGGTTAATATTCGTTCTTTCATCGCAACGTGTTGCTCTTTCATTAGGGGTGTTTGTAGTTTCCTAATTGGAGTTCAGCCAGAGGAACTGTTGGTCTTGCTGGAGATTTTCTTTTTCATCCAAATTAGCACTAAGTGTTGAGTTTAGGCAAGTGTGGGCGCGATTTAAAGTTCTCATGTTCAATCAATAAATATTCTCTGTACTAAACCGTATTTAGGACTGAACTACTGCTTAAAACGGCGGACAATCCAAAATCAAAAAAAAAAAAACAACACAACTGGACGCTGTCGCTCATATAAGTCAAATTTTCACGTTCTGAGGGTCACACCAGAACAACGCATTGTTGTTTTTGTCCCATTAATCGAACATTTTGTGTTAAGTATTAGTCCTATTAAACACGAATTTGTGCTTTAGACGCTACATAAACACGGGTTAAGTCCATCATAATGATGGGATATGCAAGATTAAGTCGGTCAACAATAAGGTTTCGCTGACTTGCGTCTGACCTCGCCTTCAATAGAAGCACGCGAATAACATTAGGGTTATACTATGAAGGACTATTTCAGCATACGAACCAAATGTTAGTCTACTTGACACACTGACCCGGTTTGTGTTTGATGTGAACCGACTTTTTCAAAATGTAATGAGTCGCGCTCTGGGAAAACGGGGTTTAATGCATTTACGCAAAGTTCCGTCCCAGTTTAGCCGGTGCAGTCCGCACTAATCTGGCACACTAATTTTTTCTTCTTCTACTTCTGCGTCATCACCATCATGATACCTTAGAAACAGGGACATTTGATTGATGGTGTGATGTCTTAAGTATAAATGTATACTAGTTGTTAATGCATGGGTACTAGTTGTTAATGCATGCGTCATGCAATGTCATCTTGATAACTTATTTGCATTTCAAGCCGCTTTCATCCAGCCTAAATTAACTCCTGATGCAGCATTGAAGAACGTTTTAAATAAATCAATTTCACTTTTTGCAACAGTTTTAGGGTACAAATCCTTTCATATGACATTAGTAATCTACCTGGCATTGTATTTTATTGTTTTTGTTTTGTGGATTTATTGCATTTGTCTTAGATTAAGACAATTTTGAACAAAATTAATAAAGCATCCTGATTTCTTAGCAACCCATGACAGCTCATGTTGTGTTGTACAAATCGTTTAGTCACGGCGTCACTTTGTACAGTTTTAATGCTGCGCCAACTAAGTGCATTGTTTATGCAAGCATAAGGCCAAACAAAGTGGTTGTTTCCTCTACCGATTCCAAACAATAGGGTAGGTAGGTTGCCCAAACTTTGTTCATACTGCATGTTTAGGATACACGAGTTATTGCTCACTTTTATAAGGTTGTTCAATTACAGAGGTAGTCCAAATCTCTTTTCAACAATCTTTCCTTATATAAATAAGTTATTTAGGCAAATGTTATCGAATGAAGCAAAATGATCGAAACATCAACATGGAATACAAAGAAAAACAAGCAAATTCGTTGAATTGATATCCCCCGCCTTATAATTGTGTGTGTATGGATGGATGCACATCCTTTGATATATGGTATACTCCTTAAAAAATAATAAACTGTAGGTTAAATGTTTTTATGAATTTCAATTCTTCTTATTGATATTGATATATATATATATATATACACCGATGAAGTTTCATGTGGAAATCTCGTCGCGTATCTGAGATATAGCCGTGAAAAGTTCAAAAACAAGAAAGGGAAATAACTCTTATTTAAGAAAGTGTAGGGTTATGGTTCTTGTGCATGGTACTTCTTCCTATTGATTTGATTTGTCGTGTTAGTGGAAACAAACAACTTGTTGAGGCCTTGCTGAAGTTTTTTGTTAAGCTTCTGCACTGAAATTCCGACAGTCTGAGTTTATTGTTTCGTTGACTTTTTGACAGCGGTTGCATATCATGACAGTTGTGGAATGGTTCTATAAATCAAATCACTTTTTTGTGAAGACTCAAGAGCTGTCACTCCACTAAAAAATGTCAATACATTCTGGAAATATTAAGGCTTTATTATATTGAAGGTTATATATATATTAAAAAACGTCTTTTATTAAAATGGATTTTCTATATTGCGATAATTCGCCTATTAAACGTTTTGATGAGTGATCGAAACTCAAATGCAAGAATATCAAGAGGTATTGCATGCATGTCAACACAAACCAAATAACAACCTAGGGATTCTTTCGCATGGGCCGAATAACGGTCCCTTCACCAAAGATAATTTCTTTCAAATGATGCGTTTCGGAATTAATGAGATCGATGTGCGCCTGAGGCTGTATTAGGTATTGTCCCGCTATGTGTCCTAGAACTCATCTTGACTGATGAGTTTTGTTTTGAATACTGAAAAATACTCAACTTTTGATGTGGTCTAGTATTGTACCCGGATGTTATACCACCTGTCCGGTAGGGTGACCAAAAAGCAAACTCACATGGGCGGGTAGTTTGAATTAAATCCAGGTTTTTGAGTTTTGAATTATTAAGGCAGTGAGTCACTAACCTGAAATAATAGACTTAAACGGATGACACAAATAGCATGTCTCTTGGTAATGTTACCAGAATATTTTTGTTCCAAAGTTTTACGACTCTCCATTATGATCTGGACCATATTTTTTTACAAATAATTATGTGATTATCCAGCTTTTAAAAGATTATCAATTTTTCTTCTGTGATTCAAATGCCTGCGCATTTTAACCATCTCCATCCTTTGCATAAAACTTTACACATAGATAAAGTTTGTGACGGCTCCTAGCTGTATGGACTACTGTCTTGTTTCTCAAGATACTGCACATTTTTACAATATATCCCTGGCAAGAAAGGGGGTTTCCACTTTTCCTTGTTCAAAGGATCTGACTTACATCAGCTGCTTTTGCACATAATAAAGAATAACGTGTTCAAATGTAGAAAAATACAGCAAATATTTTAATATAAATGCATTAAATGTCCTCAAACATTAATTGTTTACCAACAGTGGTTTTGTTTTCGTACTATATATAGAACGGTGGTTTTAATGAAAAGATATTTCTTCTTACCTTCATTCGCTGAATAAGTCGTTTTGAGGGTCGACTGAAAACTAGTGTGTACACTTATATTTATATTTTACAATTTATTCTACAATTTAACCCCTTAATTCATGTAACAAGTACCTGAACACTAGTTAATCATTTTGCATGGAAACACTATGCTATTTTGTTTATTTTAAGTATATGTTTAGTGAACGATCCCCTAAAACTGAAATGTTTTATAGACCACAATAACGGGAGTTCCCCATGCATCATCATGCATTTGATTTACATTTTCTTTCACTGGAAAGTAGGGCACAAAATGTTAATATAATAAAGTAGAATTAGTCGTATATTGTTATGTACATGTAATTGTTTCATATTTTTGGTTACACAATTCATATGTTTATTTATTTACCGCACTGTGAGTGTTGGATTAAAATATATCAGACACGCATAATACTCTTTTGAATCCACATCTATGTACATGTGTATGGTTCCTATTGATTTGACGCATGCAAACGAATTTTAAAACTAACATTATGTCCAGTATAAATGGTACGTGTAAAGCAAAGTTATTGTGATTAAACACACAAGATTGGTTTGAACTGATAAGATCTTGGTATACACAAGTTTTTGTAAAATTGGAAAATTGAATGAGCCAAACTCTGTGTTGTGTGTGTGTGATATGAAGGTAATTTGGCTCAAATGTTCTAGATTAACACTGTTTCATTTTAGCACACGTGTTGTTGTTGTTGTTGTTTTTTGTTGTTTTTCAAGGCAACTGTCTTACTCTTTATACTCTTCAGCGTTTTGACTTCGTTTTGGGTGTAATATATTTCTACACAGCTTTACATGACACACAACGAACTTACAACATATTTAAAACACTTAAGAAGGTGTTGGTATGATTTTGTTTACTCCCCAACCTTGTAAGAATTAGCAAAATACGTAAACACATTGGAGTTGGTATCTGAAAATAAAAATAATATGTTTTTGTTCTTAATTACCAATGAATCGTGTTCATTTTCAGGTTAGATTCCACCTGTGTTTAAATATTCACATCAAAAAGTATTCTGGTTGCATCTATATGGTTTGGGCCAGAGAATCACCTTGCAATTGATAAACTTTTCAAATAAATCTAACGTTAAATAATTGCACGAAGCTATTCTTGTCTCGAATAGATACTTATTCATTTCGCTTTTGTTTGTTTTGATTTGTCCTCCTTTTCAACAGTATTAACGCAAAATTAGTTTGACAATTTTATTTGGTGAGTAATAAAATATATATAATTCTTTTGATATGTTTCATCGTATACATTAATATACAAAATAATTATCTATTTACACATGTGAATCACTGATAAGCATTTCAGCAAACAAACGTCCAATGTACATAATTTCATTCAGCCATAACCCCATATAGTAAAACATGGAACACATATACAGATTAGCAGGCAAAGCAAAATTAGCTCATCTCTGTATTTAATAAAATACAAAATACATGTTTTGTGCACTGAGATTATTTCAAAACATAAACATAACATATTATGCGAGTACAAGCAATGAATACTTATAAGCAAGTAGAATTATGTCAGGCAAAATCTATGCTTTTAAAAAGAGTGAACAGACAAACATATCATCACTCATCTTACATATTTCGGAAACACTCGGTGAATTCCGCGTTCATAAGTCAATTATTCCAAGCACTAGTTTTAGTTTACATTTAGTGCGTAAAGTTACGGAATGTACCAAGTGTTTCCGAAATTCGTAAACGTTTTATTTATGACTCCATACGCAGTTAAAGCAAAAACAATGGCAAAAATTAAACAACTATGAACAATAGTTCATTGTTTAAGCTCATTATTTTCTTTGACAAGGAATAAAACGTTACGCCGTGTTTTTCCCTAAGTATATACATTGGAAATCATTAACAATGTTGCCAGATTCATGGCATCTTGCCAGATTCATGGTTGATGCCATGAATCTCCGTATAAAGTATGATATAACATGATTGTATTCGTTTTGTACTGATGCACTTTGACCAAACATGTATTGTGTTTACTTGTATGTAAATCGTTGAATTGTTGACGATCGTACAATACAGAACGTGAAACTTGAATATCTGAACAAAACATTTCAACAAAACAGTATCATATTTGTGCAACAAGACGCTTAAATAAAAGTCCTGTAAGTTAAGTGTATTTAAATATATTATTAATTCAATCAAACCGTTTAACTACAGAATTTAATGAAATATAAATATAAACATAAAACTCTGTAAAAACTTACTATGAAAGAATATCACACTCATGTGAGACAAATGGTTTCGTTTGACTTAGAATCCACAGCTGTTAGATATATATTATACTTATACATTATACTAGTAGTTACTGTTATGCTATGCGTATTGTTTTTCTTAATTTAATGAACACGTTACAGGGTTGATTAAGAATGAAATTAACATACAACTTTTGTATTTGATATATTTCCATGGTTACAGATATATTCTATAAGCATATTAGAAAGAATACAATCATGCTAAGATACACGTTTTACGAGATAATGTATTGTTTTCAAATACAAAAAGAAGATGTCATAATGTTTCAAGTGACGTAATAAACACAGTTTTTTTCTCATATATGACATACTATTCACTGTTATATACTATCGCAGTCAACCGATGATTGTTTAAGTAAAATTCGTAATGCGTTTTTACATTTATATAAATGAAATGAGAAAACTGTACAAAAACTTAACAGGTACATTCGATACATTACACTATTTGAACTGCATTGACTTTTTTTGGGACATTTACTAGTGACAAAGATTCATCATTAATACAAGTAATGTTCTCATAATTAAAATTTAATTACATGTAAAGTATAATCTGTTTTTTATATAAATAAATATGTATTTGAATTAATGTTTTACAACTGTTCGAGTAAATAGTCAGACATATTCTCAATGCAAGTGTAGAGACTGCACTTGCAAAGTATGTGAAGACAGCCCGACTTGAAAGGCATACAAACAATTTTATATTAAATTATACATTTATATAACTGGGCCTCGTTCTGGGGAAACTTGGCTTAATGCATGTGCGTAAAGTGTCGCCCCCCAGATTAGCCTGTGCAGTTCGCTAATCTGGGATGACAATATCCGCTGATATGGTATTTTGCGTTTCAGGGAAGTCTCTTCTTAGCTAAAATCCAGATTATGCGGAAAGCATCATCCCAAAAGAGATTGTGCGTTCTTCACAGGCTAATCTGTGACGACACTTAACGCACATGCGTTGAGTCCAGTTTTCCCAGAACGCGGCTCAATTTATACAGAAATAAATAATGGATCATTATTAAAACAATATTATTTAAATAATATTTATTCACATGTGATACAATTAGCTAAGGTCTATCATAAACTGTGCCAATACGAATACTTATGTCACTAACTCAGTGCTAAAATACTGGCATAAAAAGAATATACCATTTGACACGAAAAAGTAAATGTGCTAGTTTATCAATTTTAATTTGATACAACACACAATGTAATATCAGGAAGTACTATTGCAAGAAGTTGCATATTTATAAATGAACAAAACTCTAAACACTTCAAATGTACATGTATACACTGCAAGTAGTTACATTTCAGGAAAATCAAAGTTCTCTGTGCTTTGTTTCATGCTTCATGTTTAAAGATCTGCTGAACAATTCATGAGCCATAGCGAGGGTAATACACCAATATCTTAAGTCGATTATTAATTAACGAATGATAGGAAATAAGCAATCGTTCAAAAATATTTCTTAAAATGTAACGTTATTTTTGAAAAAAATAGTCTAAGGTGTCCGTGCGAGCGTGTCAGGGAAACACTTGAATTGGTCTGAAACGATACCTCGTTAAGCAGAAAGCAATCCATGAATAAAATTGGAATATTGCAAACACATATCATGGCTATATTAACATACATCAATGCTTTAATGCGCTTCACAGTGAGTGGAATGTAGCCTGATATGATATGATTCATCAATAACAGCATTTGAACATTTTATCAAATGTAACATTGACAATTTAATGTAAAAATCACATACATATATACATTGAAAGCATTGGGAATTCCCTTAAATGGCCATGCTATCTACCGTTTTAATGTTTTATCTTACCCATAAAACTAAAATAATACATCACAGAAACCATTTTCGATCATTTCTTAAGATTGAAAATGACATATGGAAAGGGAACTAAAAAATGTATATTCTCATAAATAATTAAAAACGATAAAGCAAACATTAATATCAGTACATCATTCAAATAATATAGACGAGTGGCAAAACATATTTTCGTCGTCAATTTGCATATAGTATTCCGAATAACACATATATGATACAATTGTTATATTAACACATTGCGCATTAGATTACACAAAACGTACAACAGTTAAAAAAAAAAAAAAGTTATTGTCACATTTTACAAATAAGGCAATTTAAATATGAATACAGTTCCAGTATTGATACGACATCATGTTTTCGCATCTTTTCGAATAATAAGCCACAATTATATATACAAACACTTTAAATTATTTACAAAAATTCCTATCTAGAATCTATACACGTACACAAACTGATAACTGTATCCGTCTGTCACAGCGTAATGCAACCATTCTATAAATAGTTACGAGCATCACAAAGGTATTCCCTTCAGCAACGAATAACACGCTCTATAAATAGACTTTCTAAAAATAGTAACATGACACTACATATATGTCTCCCACGTGTCTTTCTCTGGATCGTAAAATGTTTTCGCGTTGTCGTAGAAATACAGAATTCTTCGATCGGTCTGTCCATCAAAGGGCGGTGGCCAAACTTCTGAATCCTGCAAACAAAATGCATACATAAATAAGTTAATACAAAATTATGTTGCGGATGATTGTTGAATCTGCCATATCGTTCTCTGTGTTGACGGATTTGAAGTTCCCATCAGAACAGCACACTAGAACGACACATACACCCGCTAGGGGAAAAGAGATACGCGTTTCATACATGTCGTATTGGCGCCCTTTAGGCCTTTCTGGTGGGTATATTTGTCGTTCTTTTGTGCTGGCATGTTGGACAACTTCATCGAACCCGCAAATATGACAGAACGACATGACAGCATCAGGCATCATACAAACATGTAGTTGATTATAGGGTATATTTGTACACAAGCATAATAATTAATAAATGGCGTAATGTACATGGTGAAAATTAAGTAATGCATAAATATGCAAATAAATTAAAATATATTGATTATTAAGTTATGTAGACGATACAGTATGGTATAAAACATGAAATATACAGAGTAATAATTCAGAATTATTACACAGACGTATACAGAATAATACAGAGTTAATATATGCCTAAGATAATTCGTTTAACATAAAGACCCGTAAATTGGGTATCACAAAAATGCATATTACATGATAACACTTATTCGTGAATATTATGTTTGGTTTTACATAAACAGATATAGTACTTTTAGTGCTATTATATACATATTTATATCATCCAATCAGCTGGTGCCATTCGTACCACGTTACCGTCCAATATATTCCGTATTGGACGGTTCGAGGTTAACTGAACATTTCCGATGAACCGATTAATAAATGATAGAATCTGCATGATTTTCAAAGAAGATAATTATATTGCTGATCTGCATAAACGTAGTAAAAAGTATGTCCCACATATAAAACGCGCTTAAAAAAGCATTTATTTTTAAGTATTTTCTAAGAAACAGATTTTTCTGCTAATGTCGCACAACGTCAAAGCGCTCATCCGCGAACGTGAATAATGCAAACAACTAAAATATTGTAATAGGTATATAATATAATAATTATTCAACAGCGTGTTTGGACTCGAACACAGCTGACATACCATATTGGACCGTCCAATATGGTATGCAAGCTGTATACTCGACCAAATATATCACTGTATTGTACACAATGCTTGTAAATAACCTAAAAGTATTGAAATGTAGATCCGTACATACGAACATTTTTCTTTGTTATTAAAACTTCAGATATAAGTGGTTGATATAACATATAGTGAATACAAATTCGAAACGGATACATGAAGTAAGTAACTGCAAACCTGTTATATACATAGGTTTACATAGGGAAGTTAGTCACTCCATCTGGATACACTAGTTTGGGATTGTTAGAAAGAACACAGGTTAATAGGTGGAGGATATAAAAAAGTATACAAGATTAGTACGATGGTGACACCCAGTCTGTAATGAGTTTATAAGTGGCACAGGCCGCATATGGCAGAAGACTCATTTTCGCATGACGAGACTCAAATGTTATACTTTTGGGCCTACAATACGCTATAGAGTGTTGGCAGTATGAAATAAATAAAATAAGCACAACGTTTCAACAATTGAAAAACCAATGGGCTCATCAGCATATCTGCAATAGCCCAATTTAGTGTGTCACTGCCAAAATGTTTGTAATAAAGAATGCGTTAGATTAAATAGTGGCATTAGGCAAGCAATCGATATACACCGGTGACAAGCGATTTGTGTATAGTAGAAAACAAAAAGAACTGTTTATATAAAAAAGCTGGACATGAAAACGGTCGTTTTTTTGTGATTTATGTACAAACATTCTTTCACGAGTCAATTTGATTTGTTTTGGACGTGTCGCCTAATAGACAAGTCTTTACGGGTGATTCACGATACTTTTGTTGTCCATTCATCAGCAGAATGTCATAAATAAATGATTTCGTACAGGCACCGACATTTGTTATTAGATTTCATGTACCGTCATTAGCTCCCATTTATTATATTTCTTCACGTATTTCCGCAATATAAGTGTATGTCTAATTTATTCTAGATTGTTCACGATGACCAAAGAGAAAAACAACACATACACACATACTATACTCATAGAAAAAAAACATGTTTAAATGCGCATTTAGCTGTGACCTTTCATCGTTGAAAACGCTACAGACAGAACGGTGGGTGTCTGTGCAATCACGTGGTTAATTGTAACGACTTGATTGTTGCCCTCTGTTACGGTATTTGATATATGTTTTATCATGATGGTACCAACATGGATCCATATCATCCATATGATATTTATAAATATGAACATATTTAAATATCCATTCAAAGCATTCCATGATATGTGTTCTTTACTATATACCGGTTCTATGTTTAAACTTTATTTTTAGAGAAGGGAGCTTGAATGGTTTCGACGATGTTAGTATTCAAAGAGGTGTTAAACGACTACAAACCAACAACAACAACCGTGCGGCAAAATGCACGTGCTAGTGTTCATACTTACACTTGTTTGTAATTGATTAAGTAAACTACGCTATTTATTTCGTCAGAGCACCGTAACTTTATTCTGTGGAAAGAACGGAAAATGAGCCATCAATTACTGTCACTAAGTTTTGTGCAATTATTATCATCCGCAGCGTTGGCGTCATAATCATCATCATCACCATACTTCTCCTCGGAACCAAACTAACCATCGTCATAAACATCATTTAAATCATCATCATCGTCGACGTTGACATCATCGTCGTCATAATCATCGTCATCACCACCACCATAATCATCCCCGTAAACAATTTTTCTTTCATGTCAGACTAAAATCTTTGGAACTTAAATTGTGTTAATGTGGATTTGTTCGCCGTATGTAAATGGCGACGGTCAGTTACTAGATTTGACTGTTTAATTATGAAAAGTTCTCATAAAAGTCAATGCCGTGTATATGCTTTTAATTACTACTACTTTCTTAACACATGTATGCACCATGTTAACTTGACTATGTTCGAAAATATTTTATACGGCATATGTTCAAACGAAAGTGTCAATGTACTTTAATAAAAACGATTATTTTGAATATATATAAAAGGGTCGCGTCTTTTACTGTGAATCAATGAAGTTACATGCGATCAAAAACGATGTGCAGCGTCACGTACCGGATCAGCAGATTCTATGGTACCGCTATAGCCGCCATTTCCGTTCGCCCCGTCCACCAGGTCGGCGTCGGTGAGGCTGTAGAACGGCACCTCGTGGTTCACTTCCGATCGGCCGGGGATCTTCTCGGTGGAGATGACGATTTTGTTGTCGTACGCGAACTCGGACTTCGGACTTGAACTGTCATTGAGGGCCTGTAGGGGGGGGGGGGGANTATTCCATTCATTATACATCAGAATTTTAAAACAACACTATCTTGCTCAAATTACATGTACTTTCTTTGACATTTTGCTATAGTAATGAAAATTGTTTTAATTGAATGTTAAGAGTATTGAAATCTCGGTCTAAATGCTTATGGTGCGCTGTTAATCACAGGGGTAGTCGCAAACTACGGAGTGCATTATTTTGCGTTAACGATCATGTATAATGCGTTCTGTAAAATACAAATAGGAACATTTTTTTATGAATTTATAAAATAAATATTAAGCTATTGCTATTATACTCGAACCTTTAAGTTCCTATACATAAGTGTGTAATTGTTACTTTAAAACATAACGAGTCGCTTCAATTGCCTGCGTAGTACTTACCCATGAGCGATTGTAGCCGAGTTCGTCCGGATCATCCGTGAGTGCGTATTTGTGGGTCACGTGACGACGGTGACACTAAAATAGATTTGAGAAATGTGAAAACTGAGCTTAATGCACATGCTAATCTGGGACAACACTTTACGCAACTTCATTAACCCAGTTTTGCTAGTGCGCGGCTCATTTTATGAGCTTGAGCCCTTTACTTACCAGCACATAGACCATACAGATAAGGAAGACGAGCACCGCCCCACCGCACGCTATGACGGCGATGGCCCAGTTGGGAAGTTTCTTGTCGTCGGCGGCGTTTATCTTGTCAGTGGTAGACGCCGTCGTCGTCGTCTCTGGCTCTGGGGTCGTAGGCGCCGTTGTGGGTTGAACGACTGAAGAACAAACCAATTATAGATCTAGAGGAGTTACGAAATTAATGGTTACATGCACACCATTTAGGCTACAAATATCACATTTATTTTTTGCTATGAAAATACATGTTAAATGCTGTTATAGATTAAATATTGATGTCCGCTTTGTTACCGAAGATCCTGATTTCACTATAAAGCCACGAAAGAGTTTGTGGACAGCGTAGATCCTAACTAGACTGCGCGCATGCGCAGGCTGGTCCGGAGCTACACTGGCCGCACATGGCATTAGATCATTTTTTTCGCATGACGCGGTACAAATGTAGTTCACTTATAAGAAAAACATTAGGGGCGTTTAAATATTCATGGTCTTGGTGGTTTAGTGGATATGCTGTCCGCAGAGCATTCGGGGTTACCCGGGTTCGATCACTCTTTCGGAGCGTTTTCAATATCTCCTGTAACGAAACCAAGTACTAGTCATACACATGAAACGGACTTAATGTTGTCTCAAATTTCTTTGAACGCAATAGAGCTAATATAAATACATGTCGGTTTTAACATTTAAAGAAATGGGGGTCAAATAGGATCCTTTATAAGAAGGGCAAATACCGTCATGTACGATACTGGTTGGGTCAATTGTGTAGTTTCCAAAGTTATTGGCGGCGTTCTGTACAACGGAAGTGACGACACTGCCGTTGATTGTCTCCGTGGCGTCGAGAACCAAGGTGTATGTCACAACCACGCTCCCTTCGCTGAAAACATAAAGGGGCTGGTATTCCAAAAGCTCCTTAAAAGAAATCTTCAAATGCATACATCTGGTCAGTTCGTCCAATGCCGGTTATCATAAAGCTCTTGAACTCTTGAAGTAAGTTGCACGTAAGTGAACATTTTAGATCAAATATTACACCGGAAAACCACTGTTTTCTACTTCCTTAAAATTATAAAAGTCTTTATGTCTATGAATATTCCATGTAAAGATCTGAGAAAAATGGGCTTAATGCATATGCGTAAAGTGTTGTCTCATTATTAGCCTGTGTAGTCCGCACATGCTCATAAGGGACGACACTCTCCGTTTTAATGGTATTCTTCGTTTGAAGAAAGTCCCCCTTTTGCAAAAATCCAGTTTAGGCGGAAAGTGTAGTCACTGATCAGCCTGCGCGGACTGCACAGGCTAATCTGGGATGACACCTTATGCACATGCATTTAACCCAGTGTTCCCAGAACGCGGCTCAAATATTTACCTGAACGTGAAGTCTTTAATCGCCTTCCATTTTCCTTTTAGAGGTGATTTGTCGCTTTCGAATACTTTCACCAGCTAAGAAACAATAACAACTTTTTTTTTTAATTTCGCAACTGTTTGCAAACTTCGGCGACAGAAAATGGGCAGGGAGCTTTAAGTATTTATTAACACGTGAGATGTTTTTATTTCACATCGAGAAAAAGGAAACACATACATATATTCACTTATAATAGCTAAATCAAATAAAATTTATATTTAAGATACCTTTTAATTAAAATATATAAATGGATTTTAACAATGTATAAAATAACGTGTATACATACCATTTAACCTTGATCATTATTACCAAGGTACCATTATAAAACAAATGCCATTACAATTAAAAGGTTTAATTAAAATCAATTAAATTTACAAATTATGGACCATTTCAAGAAGCCTCAAGAGTGTGCCTTAGTTCCAAATGTCTTCATGCGTTTAACAACTTCTTATGGTTAAGTGAATGCGAGTAAATAGTTATTATATAACAAGTTAAACAATTGTGCTCTTATCGGAATCTCAAAGTCCAGAATACAATGCCTATGAAAAAATATTAGCAGCGTTCATGGAAAACGGAGATTAATGTATATGCGTAAAGTGTCAACCCAGATTAGTCTGTGCAGTCCGCACAGGTTTATCTGGGACAACAGTTTCCGCTGTAATGGTATATTAAGTCAAAAGGAAGTCCTTCTAAGCGAAAATCCAGTTTAGGCGAAAAGTATGGATCCTGATTAGCATGTGCGGACTGCACAGACTAATCTGGTACGACACTTAACGCACATACATTAAGCACTGTTTTCCCAGAATGACGCTCACATTACACTTAGCACTAAATACGCATTATGCGTCACATTTATCATACTTCGATGATCCGTACCATACACGTAATATGTTCACGCAATAAAAAAAAGCTGTATGTCCTACCTCAGCCATGATGCCGTCTTGCAGGGCCTTATACTGCGGTGACGACGTGTTCTTCAGACTTTCCGTATAAGTTGCACCATTAATTATTCTTATAGAACCTTTCATTTCCACGGTTGCAACTGGGGTCGGTGTAGTGGGAGAAGGCGTCGCGCTACTGGATGGCGTCACACTTGACGTTGTCGTCGGTTCAATCATTGACGTCGATGGTGACGTCGAGGTGGTGAAAATCATAGTTGATGTGGAAGATGGGGCCAATGACGTCGTTGACGTTATCGACGATGATGTTGACGATGATGCTGATGATGAGGGCGAAGGTGTTAGAATCGTTGTTGTTGGTTCTATTGTTGGTGAAGATGTTGGCATGGTTGATGACGTCGAAGATAGTGTTGGAATGATAGTCGAGGACGCCAGCGTTGTCGATGAGCTCATAATTGTGGATGACGTAACTGGTACTACAAACGAAGACGATGAGTACATCTCCGATGTTGTTGACAAAGTCGTAATAACAGATGAGGTTGACGTTAGACTTACTGACAAAGATGATGATGTAGTCATTACTTCTGACGTAGACATGATAGAGGTTGACGTTGGCATAAATGATGATGAAATGATTTCAGTTGACGTTGGCATGGCTGATGATGACATAACAGTCGCAGTTGTTGACGGTGAAACTGATGATGTGGTAGACATCGAATTTGAAGATGTTGGTTCCATAGTAGAGGAAATCACGGTTAACGAAGATGTAACTTCTGACGACGATGACATTTCAGTCGAAGATGTCGGATAAACTGATGTAATAATAACGGAAGAAGTAGTGACAACTGTTGTGGAAGCCACAGTTGACGATGTTTCACCTTGTGATGACGACGACTCAATAGTTGAATATAAGGTTGGAGTAACTGATGATGTTAAATAAATCGAAGAAGAATAGATCGTTGGTTCCACGGATGTTAATTCTAGAGTTGATGAAGATGGAACTTCTGAAGAAGTTGTCATTATACTCGAAGAAGAAATTACTATAGTTGTTGGTATTACCGAAGAAGCTGAAGAAGATTCTATCATTGAAGTTGTCGTCTCAAAACTACTCGATGAAGTTGGCAAAATCAAAGAAGAAGTAACTGTTGGTGAAAGCGTAGGAAAAACCGACGTCATCGAAATTGGTTCTGATGATGAAGTTTCACTGATTGAAGAATCTGTCATAGACGATAAAGACGACGCGATAAGTGATGGTGATTCTGTTATTACTGACGCCGATAGCTCTGGCGTAACGGACGCAGAAGAAGAGGTCTGAGTTGAAGTTTGTTCATCTGTAAAATCTGGAATCACTGTTGAGGAAGAGGTTACAATTACTGATGAGCTCAGAGTGAACGTGGGGACTATTGAAGAAGACGACTCCGTCTCCGAAGATGTTGGAACAATTGCTGAAGAAGAGGTCACTGTTGTTAATGTTGACGTTGACATTTCTGTTGAAATATACGTGGGTATTACTGAAAGAGATGACGACATCATTAACGAAGGCGTCGACATTTCAGAAGAGGTCGTCGAAATAACAGGTGAAAATGAAGAAATGTCCACTGTTGAGGTTTCAATTTCTGTTGATATTTGACTAGCTGATGAAGTTGGTATGATGCTCGTTGCAGAGGTTTGCATTTCTGAATCGCTCATGTCTGATGACGAAGACTGACTCTCGGTCGACATCACCGATGTTGGAATATTCAATGAAGAGGAAACCGTGGTTGAAGAAGTCGGAACTACGAATGAACTCGATAATTCTGTCGATGACGAAACCGGGATTATCGAAGAAGATGGCATTACTGATGATAAAGACGAACTGATTGGTAGGGACGAAGACGCTTCTGTTATCGATGAAATGTGTGAATCTGTAAATGTGGACATTGGCATTATTGATGATGACGACGAAACTGATGTCATTGTATTTTCTGGCAACGAAGACATTGAAGAAGAGGGAATACTTGTCGAAAGGAATGTTGTCTCTAGCGAAGAGGATGGGATACTCGAGAACAATGACATGGATGGAGATAAATTCATATCTGATGACAATGATGGCATTTCTGAAGTTGTTTGAAGCGTCGAAGATGACTCGATAGCGGTTGAGGAACTTGGCGATGCAGACATCGTTGGCATAACTAATGAAGATTCTGAAGTCATTATTGCAGATTGCGTAATTGTTGCTGACGGTGATGTCATAACACTAGCCGACGTAGATTCAGTTTGTTTTTCAGATGACGTCAGTTGTTCACTTGAAGACAGTGATGAATCCGTCGACACGGAAGATGACGTCGGATGTATTGATGACGTTGACGTCAAACCACCCGTGACTGTAGTTGACGTCATCAAAGGTGTATACGTACTAGGTATAATTTCTGGAAGTGTAAAAAAGTAACATTATGGATTCTGTTCATATGATGAACATGTACTATAAATTTAAATCGATATAGCCTCTGTCAATATGATGTACGTGCAATTTAACATAACATCATCTTACGTTTTAGTGATTTGACATGATGTTCAATTATATACCTATAAACATAGGTACTTTATTAACGGTGGTAAAAGGGATAACTATAGAAATCTGGTAAAAGATTTGCGATAATATATGATTATTATAAATATTTGGACTCGTACCTTCAACAGTAACTTGACTATCAACGGTGAAGTTTCCAAAACTAGCACCAGACGTTGCGGCCTGTGAAATGACGTCCTTGACTTCATTAGCGGTCACGGGTTCTGTGGTGTCCGATGTGAACTCGAGCGTGAAATCCACGATGACACTACCTTCACTGAAGGTTTAAAAAGTTTATAGTGCAAGCTGGTAATATATTTTTGTTCATTATTAAATTATTGATATACCCTTTGGAAAGGCTTAAAAAGAAACAATTTTAGCTCCAAGATATTGATACAATATGTGATTTATACTGCAGGGAAAATAATACGCCCGTTCTTTCAAGTGCATCGACATAATTTTATGGTAAGTCTTTTAAGTTTTATTTAAATGAAGCATCATTTTAATTTCCAAAATAACAAGTACATGTATATGTTTACTCACAAAAACATGATTTTCTGTATTCTTATGTGATTTTGATTAAAATAATGTTATGTCAATAATAACAAACAACGTGACGGCCAAAAGCGCATATATGATCGCTATACGTTATGTAATTTAACTAGCATCTGGTTTACGCCGACACAACAATTCCAACTATTTGAAAATGCACCATCTGAACCGTTGTTAGCTGTCGCATTTGAAACAGAATAGTTCATGCAATATCTTTTCACCCGTTTGTCAGTGGTAATCGTATATATAAACTACGATAAATACATTAAAAAGTTAAAAAAAAATAATGAAAAAAGAATACTTACCGGAATTTGATATCTTTGATTCCTCTAAATATGAGAGCTAATTTCGGATCACTCTTCATGATTGTTTCTATCTGTAACGTAAACATGACAGTTATCTTTTGTAGTAAACATACTCACAAAAATGGGATTAACTATTTATATATAAAAACAATTTGTGACACGTTTGTAAAAATTGAACAAGAGGGTCCCAAGGGACAATGGTTGGTCACATGGATAAATCTTGAAACAAGTCAACATTTTCTGACTAAATTGTATGGCGAATGGGCAACCAATGTAACACAGTTTAATAATCCATATCGCCACGTTTCCAAATCTGCGAATATATTATTCAGGCTAAATGTTGCTTAGAAGTAGGTGACGTATATAGGTTACAATATAAATGTAAAACGTAAAGACGCAAGACGGACGACGGACAAAAGGCGATCACGAAAGCCCAATACGAAGCTGCTGTGCTCAGAGGAGAGGAGACAAAATTCAACGAACCAGTGTATGACATAGAACATGCTCTAGAATCCAAATCTTTAAAAACAACGAAGTATCAAATCATCCAATAATAACATATATAATTATTATACTGTGGTCTATTATTCATCCGCATGGAACATACCCTATTGATAAACACTTAATTTTACACACTTAATAAAATAATCTTTCATCGATATTTGATGAGAAGAATTTCGAACTATGTTATTTAATTATCTTACCTGTTGTTCTATGGCATTCTTCAACGTTATATATTCAACGCTGTCTGTATGATCCAGTTCAGGTGTATACGTCGCGCCATCCGTAATTCGCAGTCTTCCAGCCATTTCAATAACAACCGGTCTCGGTGTTGTTGCGACGATGCTGCTCGATGACGTAATTATCATTGATGACGTTACAGAAGGTGAAACCTGCGTTAACGTAGCGGTTTGATCGACGCTCGTAACCGTTGGTTCGACAACTGAAGAATTTAGAGATGCCTCTACCGTACTGGATGATGTCGGTGTGATAGATGCTATCATAGTGGAAGACGTTGTTGGCATAACGCTCACTGTAGAACTTTGCGTTGGCAATGAGCTTGAAGTTTGTGACGTATCGCTTGTGGATTGTGGTGCCACAGAAGAAGTTGACGATTGGAACGTTGATGTCGTTGTTTGATCAATATCGGACGTTACTGTTGACGTCGTATATGACGTCATAAGTGAAGATGTTAAATCCGAGGATGTGGTATACGATGACATCACTGAAGACGAAGTAGACTCACTCGGGTCTGTGAATGTCGTAGTAAAAGACGAGCTCAACATCTCTGATGACGATGATGTGTAACCTGATGAGGGAGAGGAAATTACAATTAAAGTAGATAATACTAATGAAGATGAAGTCAAAGGTAAAACTTGGGACGAAGATGTCGTGTCAGAAGATTGCATACCAGTGCTTGTCAAAGCGGTGCTTGCAGAAGTCGAAGGTGGAAGAGACGTTGCCATGGGTGTGCTTAAAGAAGAAGAAAGGTCTACTGGGGATGAAGAAGATGTGCTGGAAGATGTGAGCATTTCAGAAATTGTTACTGAAGACGACAGTGGTATAGTCGATGTTGACATGCTAATTGACGACAAAGATTGTGTATAAGATGGTGGTAATATGCTACCTGACGATGTGGTAATAGTTGCAGAAGTTTCCTCGCTTGATGTTGTGGAAGTAACGTTTAATGACGATGGCGAAGACATGACTTCCGATGTTGTAAATAAGTCTGACGACGATACAGGCGTGCTGGACATGCTTGATAAATCGAACATAGAGGATGACGACATGCTTGAAGAAGGCGTAGATAAATCTGACACAGATGTATCTGAAGACGACGCTTCAATGAGTGAAGACGACAAAGCCATTGTAGATGAGGGTATGGTTGACATAGACGTCGACATGCCTGTAGAAGAAGGTATTATTGAGTATGATGAATCCATAGTTGAAGATGAAGGGATCAGTGAAGATGACGCAGAAGACGTAGTAATTATTGACGACGTAGATAATATTGACGATGACGTAGGCATTATTGACAATAACGTATCCATGAGCGACGACGAAATCGGCATTACTAACGATGACGTAGACATTTGTGACGATGACGTATCCATGAGTAACGATGTCGAAGACATTGGTGACAATGACGTATCCACGAGTAACGCTGTTGAAGACAATGGTAAAGATGACGTAGGCATTGGTGACGGTGATGTTCCGAGTATTGAATATTCAGTAGACATGCCTGACGATGACTCAGACATAATTGACAATGATGTAGGCATTATTGACGGTGACGTAGGCATAACTGACGATGGAGTAGGCATTTCTGACGACAGCGCAGAAATTAGTGACATTGACGTTGTAATTATTGACGATTCCGTAGACACTGTTGACGATGACGTAGATATAAGTGACGACGAAGAAAGCATTACTGACGATGACGCAGAGATAGGTGACGATGTCGAATCAAATGTTATTACTGACGTAGTCATTATTTCCGATGACGAAGGTATTTCTAACGATGATGTAGACAAAAGTGATGGTAAGGATGACACCGGATCATTTGTTGAAAACGCAGACATTGAAGACAATAGAAGCGTGCTCGAAACGGTTGTAGATACTGCTGATGCAGACGGCGTTAATACTACAGACTCTGCAAAGGTTACAAGTGACGACAACACGTCTGAAGATAGTGTATCGGTTGCAGAAGATGTGTGCATGCTACTTGATGCGTGAACAAACGTGCTAGACGTTATTGACTGCAACAAAGAAGAATTATCAGCTACTGCTGATGTGTGCACTATGTAAGGTGATGAAGTTATACCTGTATCAGTCGTTGTCGTCTGTGAACTGGAATACGACGCTGATGAAGACGTTTGCATACTTAAAGTCTGTTGCACAACATCAGACGACGTAGTAGGTGATATAATTTCGGTCGAAGAGTCTGAAGATGACATCTGCGATGCTGATGAAGAGGCACTTGTTGCTGGAGACGAGGATGATATGCTTGATGAGTCCATTGAAGTATGTGATGACAAAATAGGTGGTGTAAAAGGACTTTCAACAGAAGAAGACGTCGATGAATTAATTGCAGAAGTTTCCATTTCAGACGATATTGTAACAGATGTCACTGGAGTCGATGAAAGCATTGTTGATGGCAAGTCCAAACTTGATGAGGTTATCATATTTGAAAGTTCAGAAACTGACATTGAGGATTGGCTATCTAATGCTGGTGAAGAGAGTGCCGAAAATGTTGAAGGTAAAACAGATATTGACGACATCATAGAAGACGATGAAAAAGGCAAATCTGACGAAGACGTAGGAAGTATCGTAAACGACAAATCCTGCCCTATCGTGGATGAAGAAGAAATTACGCTTGATGACGATACTGAGGATGACGTTTCAATATCCGAAGACGTTTCAAGAACCAATGACGAAGAGGACGGTGTCGAAGATGAAGTTGACGTAGAAGATGGTGTCATTAGCACCGAAGATGACGTCGGCTCTGAAGATGATGACATCGTTACAGCAGATGATGGCGACATCATCACGGAAGATGAAATTGGTTCTGTCAAACTCGACTGTGCAGCGGTCTCACTAAAAGCAGGAGTTGTTATAAGTGATGATGAAGTCGGCATCACTGCAGAGGACGATGAGATTCCTGCCAAAGAAGACGTCTCAAAACTAAACGAAGAAGAAGCGATGTTTTCCGATGAAGGTCCCAATTCCCAAATCATAGATGAAGACGTCGTGGGAGCTATTGGAGGTGACGGTAACTCATCGGTTGCTTTGGATGTTCCGTTAATTTCGTAATCTGTGACCTTATAATAACACGCTCTGTTGGTCCGTTGAGTGATATTGGTAAAGTAGCCATCAATCTCCGACACATCCCGAGGGTCTGTATGGTTCGTCATCTTGAAATGGACCACAATATAGCCGGCCTCGGAGCTTTGACTGAAAATAAATCGGTTGAACGGTACATTTTAACATTTATATAACATTTGAGCCGCGTCATGCGAAAATGGGCCTTATGATATATGCTGAGAGCGCAGTCCGCTACAAACTCGTGGATTGTCCTTTGGTCTCATTAACGGACAGCGTAGCTCCTGACTAGACTGCGCGACTGCGCAGGCTGATCTGAAGCTATGGTGGCCGCAAAGCATACATTGACTGAGAAAAACATGTCGAATGGTGCTAAGAGAAAGACAGTTCTGCTGTTCGGAATAAAACTCCACATAAGTCAATTTCGTTTTAAATACAACATAATTCAGTATTATAACGTGTTGTGAAGACACGGTACATGCACTTAAATAGTGTTACACGTTTTAAACAGTTCATGTTACTTAATATATAAGGTAAGTTTTTAATAGCCAATGTAATTTGCTACCTAAGTTCAATTAAAGACTTTGTCAATTATTTTGTTGAGTTTGATCGACATGGCTCCAGATATAATATCTTATTTGGTTTTTATTACATTGCTTTTAATATTATCGTAAATGTTTATTTATGTTCTATAAGTTATAATCTCGAACTGCTTTATAACATTTGTGTAGTTTTAAGCAAAACAAATATGGAAACATTCCAATACAAATGAGCCGCGCTCTGAGAAAACGGGGCTTAATACATACACGTAAAGTGCCGTCCCAGATTGCAAGCGGCACAGACTTATCAGGAATAACACTTTCCGCTTTAATGTTATTTTTCGTGTAAAAGAAGTCTGTTTTTAGCGAAAATCTAGTTTAAGCTGAAAGTGTCGTCTCTGATTAGCCTGTGCGGTCTGCACGGGCTAATCTGGGACGACACTTTACGCACATGCCTTAAGCCTCGTTTTCCCAAAGCGAGACTTAAACCTCAACATGCAACATACCTGAAACCAGTAACATCCACCACGGCGTGTGGCTCAAAGTCACTTAAACCGCATTGGAACTGAAACAAAAACATGAAATAAATGTCCCTGAATTTAAATGCCTTATATTATCTTTGAGCATGAATGAATAGCAAATGTATAATTCAACTGGTATTCTTCGTTCGTCAATTATAAGATTACATATTGTGCTCTGAAAAGCCATGTTATAATGTTGAACAAAAAGTTTCTCGTTTTGTTTTACTAAAATTCTTTATTAAATTGCCAGAACTTCTTTATATTTTGGTTCAAACGAATCTACAAACTCCAACACTTCGTTGACCGAAACAACGGAGCTGTTCAATAAACAAATCGAGCATGGTATTTTTTCACCGGAAAGTATGAAAACAGATGTCTATTCTGCTTTTTTCCCTCGAATATTTGGCGTATGATGAGGAATTCCTCATTTAAAGACTGATAGTTATCATTTTACAGACAGTTGAATTCAGTTAACGGATTGAGTTGTTTCCCTATCATTAAGAATATTTATCTCGAAAAGTTAAATATGAGAAGTGGCAAAGTGTAGAAGCTGAGGTCAAGCAATGCAATAAATAAGGTTGTATCCAGAGAATGGCGACTCGATCCCGTGTCTTGCACTATCACCCGAAATAAAACACTAACTTATCCAATATTTTCTCGTGCGAAAGCCATATAAGCCTCGTTTAGGGAAAACATGGATTTAAGCATGTGCGTAAAGTGTCGTCCCAGATTAGCCTGTGCATTCCGCACAGGCTTATCAGGGATGTCACATTCCCCATACACCAAATTTTCTCTAAGAAGAGAATTGATGTAAACGAAAAACATCATAAAAGCGTACTGCACAGGCTAATCTGGGACGACACTTTACGCTCATTTTCCATACAGCCCCATTTTCCCAGATCGCGGCTCATATACTTACAAAAGATACAAGTTTCGTTGCCAGTTCACTATATTCCTCTGATGATATGTTTCTGAATTCCTCGGTCCAGTTTGCGGCAGCCAGGGCTCGAACGTCGAACGTCGTGAATAGTGCTGCAAGTTGACAAAAGTGCACACCCGTTACATAACACGCCCGTTTCCAGCTATGGGTTAATATGGGAACTTTTGAAAAATGAAGAGCAATTCAGAAGTGCTGCAGCCAATCTGACCTAATATCGAACTTGGCTGATTTATTTTGCGCAAATACATTATCATGAGCATCCAAATAAAAGCCTTTGCAAAAGAAATCTGAAAACATTGCCCTTGACGCCGCACACATCACATCATACGCTCAGCTTTAAAAAAGGGCGTATTATTAAACACGTGGAATTGTATGTTTTTTTTGTTTTGTTTATGTGTTTCGTGTTTTAGATTTCAGTAATACCAAGGCGATAAGGCAACTCTCTCGAACGGCAACACAAATCATCAACAAAAAGTACCCAAAAATATATGCCGAGTCGTACAAACAAATGGCAATATTTAAAGTTCGATCATAAACATTGCACAGGCTCACTTTCACGTAATTAGCAACAATGCATTAACGTTTGCCAGTTGTACGCTGAAAAGTGCAAACTATGTGGTTGCGGACAGACATACAGACGGGCGTGCGGGCAGGAAGACGTGCGGGCGTTCATTAAAAAACTTAATTCGTTCGAAAATATGCATTATGATCGATAACTCTTTTTAAATTAAGAAATGGTACAAGTAGCAAACAGCCACTAGTTGAGACATATGTTCACTAATTAAGTAGAGACATATGTTCACTTATTAAGTAGAGACATATGTTCACTTATTAAGTAGAGACATATGTTCACTTATTAAGTAGAGACATATGTTCATATATTAAGTAGATACATATGTTCACTTATTAAGTACTCGTTGTGGTTTCTTGCTTTTAGTTTAAACACATAATAGCTTTGAATTGACATCAGCTTTATTAATGATTTTATGTTGTATGTTTAATTATAAAGATTGTACTATATACAATATTTATACTATCAATAAAGCCTAAATATTGCCTGGTTACCTCACCGTCATGTATGCATGTTCAATCGTCAAGAATTTAAGGCAGCAAGTTTTATAATGTATTGACATTGTTTAGCGGAGTGACAGTTTTATTTAGGCTTAACAATAAATTTTAACTTGAATGCACCCGCATTCAAAACGTCGTCGTAACCAAAAACGCAGACGGTCGGAATTCCAGTGCAGCAAATGTAGCTTAACAAAAATGTTCAGTTATGCCTCAACCAGTTGTTTCCTTACATTAAAACGACTACGACCCTAATGCTTGGTGCCGACCCTTATATTTCCTTTTCCTTGAATTCAAGGTCGATTATATTGCTTCATTTAATCATATTCGCCTCAATACCATCACTGTGTACGGTAATAATGTTGACTAGCGATTTGGAAGATGTATGTAGTTTACAAACTTATTAAAATCGGACATAATTCGTGTATCCTAAAAACGATAAAAAAAAACACGTTTTGCCGACCTCAAAACAATATTTTTCGAATTCTAAGTGGAAACAAACACGAATTTGTTTTGCCGTATGCATGAAAATATGCAGCAAGTTTGCGCAGCATTTAGTCTGTAAAAAAGTGACGTCGTGACAAAACCATTTGAACACATCCTGTACAAACATGTCATGGGTTGCTAAGAAAGTAAGATGCCTTAAAATGTGTGCTCATAATTGTCTGAATCTAAGACAAACGCAATAAATCAACAAAACAAAAACAACAAAATACAATGCCAGGTACATTACTACTTTCATACGAAAGGATGATGTGTTCACTAAAACAGTTGCAAAAATCATATTGATTTATTAAAAAGGTTCTTCAATGCTGCATCAGGAGTTAATTTAGGCTGGATGAACGAGGCTTGAAATGAAAAAGTCTTTGTCATTTATAACCGTATTCGCGTGCTTCTATTGAGGCCGAAGTCAAACGAACGTCAGCAAAACCTTCTTGTTGACCGACTTAATATGAAAGCTTGAAAATTATCCAAACATTATGCTGCGCTAAACCCGTGTTTATGTAGCGCCTAAAGAATAAATGAGTGTTTAATATTACTCATACTTTATTAATAATATTCGATTAATGAAATACAAACCGTGGCCTTAAGAACGTTTAAATATGACTAATAAGAAAGACAGCGTCCAGTTTTGATTGTTATGTTTGTTGATTTTAGATTTCCTACGTTTTAAGCAGTAGTTCAGTCCTCAATACTGTTGAGATCGGCGAATATTTAATGATTGAACATGAGAACACCAGATCGCGTCCATACTTACCCAAACTCAACACTTAATGCTAATTTGGATGAAAAAAAAGAAAATTGCCTGCAAGACCAACTGTTCATCGGGCTGAACTCTAATTAGGAAACTCCAAACATCCTTAATTAAAGAGCAACACGGCGCGATGAAAGAACGAATATTAAGCGAGCTAGGAACGTTGAAGCGCGGCTACGAATCGCGGCGTGACACAGTAATTATCCTGTGCCAGCTCTACGAATTTTGTACTGTTGTATAAATACTCGAACATACAGACAATGGGATAAACAGATCCTTTATCTGATACCTGTAGGAGGATAAATGAAGTTTCCTGAAAGCGAATAAAAACTAAAGAACGGACAGAAGGATGTACGGATAAACGGACGGACTTTCTAATGAACGAATGACTTCTCCTTTACCAACCACTTTAGTCAATTACAAGACTAATTAAGCGATTTAAAGCTGTTTGTTTTCTAGCCAATGTATACCAAAACGTTCATTCATAGCACATTTTAAAATTACCAAGCAAAACTTAAATCTCACACTTTGTGATGGTAAGCTTCTGTCAATATTTAGAAAACCGCACAACTTTCATGTGCTACTAATTCCCGTCGCACTTCAAATGTCAGCGTCGGTTAGGGTAAACAACGTTTTACACAGAAGATAGGAATGTACAAGTTTGTTCTATGAGATACCAACTTTACAAACGATCTTAAACGGATTGAACATCTCTTAATTTTTACCTAAATAATTATCGGAGTTTTGGCAAGTTAAATGGAAAAGTCCTGACCTCTATGTATACACAATCCATTGATGTGACCCATATACGCCGGTACATACTTAATATACTCTGTATATAGAGTAAAGCGTAAAGGTCATATTACACTGTTAATATGGCCATAGTGCCATTTTTCACACGTACAACGACACCTTTATCACTAATGATCTGACCGCTAACATAAGTAGATGGGTAATTTACTTGTATTTCCTGTGAGTCAAAGGTTCAATGCACAAGTGTGCACGTACTGAACCTTGTATTTTTCATGAAAAGTAAACGCTTAATTAAAGTCCTTTTTTTGTTTTCAATTCATGATTGTTTGAGTATCGGATGGATCACGTTTCATGATCAATTAACGCTTGAACAAATTAAGACTCTCATTATAAACTATTGTGCATTGTTTGGAGTAAAAAATCATTACATGATAAAAACATTGTTGTTAAAACACCGACCCTGCTTCATTTCGGCTCAGAGCAACAGCAATGATGATTATGATGATAGAGGAATGAGAAGGGTAATTTTGCTGAAAATGAGTATTATGATGATAATACGGTAAGTACATGATGATCAAGATGATATTGATGATGATGAAACAGATGATAATGAGTACAACGATGATGATACTGATGAAGATGAAGATGATCATGATTAGGAGCAGGAAGACAAAGTCGACGACGATGATGAAGAAAATAATGATCATGGTGATGGTTGCTTTATCATTAAGCCGGAATGAGGCAAAAGCTGTACACTTACGCAAAACATCACAGTGTACATATAGAAGGAGAAAAGCTCAACAATTTACATCAATTGCAAATGCAAACACAAAATGTTAGGTTGATAAATAGAAGTGTTTAAATACACTAAAGATACATTTTAAAAAGTATTTTGCGTCTGCAGTTTTAATTTAAATCGAATCATTGTCATCACTTTAAGCTTGTATACTATCAATCAAGCAAATTATGTTCAAGGTCCGCTATGCGTCTTGTGCGTAATAAATCGTGCTCGAATACTGCAGTCCGATGCATGCAGTCAACATCGAAACAACAGCTTCATGACTGACTCATAAGTGGCAAAATACGTCGCGGAAATGATTGAACGCATGATCGAATTACGCGAAAACCGGGCGTTGATTACATACATATAAAGTCATAAGACGGCCAGCTGCGCTTATGGAGTCAAACGTACAACTTGTTGCTCTGCATTAAGAAATGTACCTCACCATTTTACAAGCGCATTATATTCAACAAACAATCTTCAAGAGTATGTAATTAACTTGTCATGTACCCAATTCAATATTCCACAAACAGACAGATATGCGTGGGTATACAACAGCTGATACTCTATCAATTTTAAGTACATTCTATAAGCAGCCACAGTATTATTGTTTAAATAAGAATAAAAGGGAACCAACGACCAAACATTTACGTCACACGAGCCAGACATAAGTTGCATAATATTATTAGATTTCGCCTTAACTGAATGATTCCCACAAACATCGCCATTATCGTCTATGTTTAGAGCTTTAGCCATCATTACTAACATCTTTTTGTATCTTTGACAAACTGTGGTTAAATCATGGGCTGAAAATGTCTTAGATAACACAAACACATTCTTTGTTTACCAAAAAGCGAGCAAAGGATGCACGCAAAACATACTTAATACTTGCGACGTAATGAGTATGTTATTGTTATACAAACAATTATTTTCAAACTTTGCAATTCAAACTTCACGCGGGAAATAACACCGGAACAACCATTCTGCGTATGACAATTACGCATGCGCATTACGATTTATTAATTGTGATAAGTCTCTTACCTATTTAATCGGTGAAAAAAACAACACATATTAATACCGTCGCACTTTACGTATGTGACTCCGTTCAGTTACAATCAATATATTGGGGGTATAACTTAGCCCTTGATCAACAACGTGCAAACTTGATCCCCGCAAAATAAAATGAATTTACAGTATAACCTGTACAAAACTTAAATATAGGTGGTGCACTAAATTTATCGCAATGCCATCTTTAGTTTACATTTCTGGTCTGTGCACACACAATAATCTCATCTTTATTTATACCAATCTCGTATACGAGTTTGTGCCTCGGACTGTTTTCAACTAGAACTGCAGACGTGACAAAAGAACCACTGAGGCATGTGTAACACTTACAATGAAATATCCGCTACATCAACTAAAATTACGGCATATTGTATGTCATCTCGTCTGAATCAAGGGTCTACAAAGAAAACGTTCCGTTAATACAGATTTGTAACCAGAATGAATTGCGGATTATTTACAAACTCAAGTCCCTTCTATCGAAGATAGCTACGTTTCGTACACTGTGTAATGGACATGATGTTTTGATATCAGCGCCGCTCTGGGAAGGGGGTTTACCGGCAATGCATGTTCGTAAAGCTTCGTCCAAGTTGAGCCTGTGCATTCCGCACTGGCTAATCAGTAAAGACACTTTCGGCCTTAACTGGAATTTTGCTAAGAAAAGACATCCTTAAAACGAAAAATACCATTACAGCGGTACCATGTAAGAACTCATATTTTGACTCATTGCAACTAATGTATTTACTATTTCAAATTTAAATAATACGAATGGTACAGGTGCATATGGTATTGTGGTTTATGTGGTTAAAGTGTTCGTGCTTGCTTTTGCTGTAATTTAGTTTAGAACATTCATACAAACTTTAAGCAATGTCGACCATTAAAATAATGAAAATGTACAAATAAAACATGTTGTATATAACCACAATGAGTTCTCAATAAGAAGGATGTGTTTAATACCCAAACTGAATCATATCTCTATATAGTGTGTGTGTTTTAAATGTTCTTCCATTCATTACATAACTTCCGACAGAGACTGACATTATACCAAGCTTGAAATAGATTTCATGGGCATGCAAATACACGATACAATTAAAAAAATGTTCTTTTTAATTATATTGATTTATTTGATACCATTACGCGACTATTATATCGAACATAGACATCAATGAAATGCAAATATTTGCACATTTTTATTAACGCTTGTTTGCAATCAAATCAATCAAATCATCTTTAGGTGTACATCTAATACTGCAAACTAAACGGGCTTATTCAATGTTCTTTTGTTAACAAATTTCTGTTTGAAACGGTTTCAATCCCAATTACGCCTATTATACGGTTATTCTTGAATGAAATTACTAGTAATCGAATCCGGTGAAGTGAAAACATGTTCGAGTATTTCAAATATTATACGAGGCCATCTGAAGAAACGTGATCAAATATTTACTGTTTATATTTATAAAGGAGCCTAGATCTACGCATTAAAACAGTGGCATAAAGAGAGTATTTGGTAAAAAAGCGCCTCTCGAAGCTTCAAGATCTTAAAAGAAGAAAAAATATGTTCAAGTGGGAAACTGTACCCTTTTTCTGCTCATTAATTTGCTCATAGCATAGTGTCCTGTGCAACAGAAAAGCGTCAACGCTAGTTTTAAGCGACATTGAAAGATTGGCAACGGGTATGGTGAGTCGTGAATAGGTAAATCACACACTTTTAAAGGTCGATCATGACTCTTAGAGAAGCGCTCTTTTAATAACTAGAACTCCACGAGTTGGATGTGTCGCCTGTTGGTAGCATACCTGAACGCGAACCCAAGGTTCAAAAATTTCATGCGCATGGAAAGGTGTTGTCCAGATACACATGCGTACCAAATATGAAAGCAATATCTGAAGGGACACAGTAGGTATGAGCCTTTTTCGAATCGCGGTCGCAGATTTCGAAAGCTGAACGCTGACCTCAAGTTCAAGGTCAAGGTCACATGGGTAAAAAATTATATGCGCATGGAAAGGTGTTCTCCAGATACACATGCATACCAAATATGAAAGCAATATCTGAAGGGACACAGAAGTTATGAGCCTTTTTTTCGAAAAGTGTGACGCCGCGGACACCGCGGATGCCGCCGACACCACCGGACTAAGTAACACCTATATGTCCCGTGACCATAGTCAGGCGACACAAAAAATCTCTCTATGCCACTGTTTTAATGAGCTGCCTGAATGAACGCGCGTGTCCATAAGAAAGCGCTCAATTAAAAAAAAATGTCCATATAATATTATGCTAAGAAAGTTTATGTCCTCGTGAAATTTAGGATAAGCAGCATATGTTGTTCGAAAGAAATTCCCAAAATGGTCGAAACTAAATGGTATGAATAAATATCAAAACAATANTGACCTTGAAGGATGACCTTGACCTTTCACCACTCAAAATGTGCAGCTCCATGAGATACACATGCATGCCAAATATCAAGTTGCTATCTTCAATATTGCAAAAGTATTCATAAAATGAGCGATTTTGGCCACATATATTTGACCTCTGACCTTGAAGGATGACCTTGACATTGACTTTTCACCACTCAAAATGTGCAGCTCCATGAGATACACATGCATGCCAAATATCAAGTTGCTATCTTTAATATTGCAAAAGTTATGGCCAATGTTAAAGTTGGCGCAAACCAACAGACCAACAGACAGACAGGACAAAAACAATATGTCCCCCAGTATATACTGGTGGACATAAAAATTATATGCGCATGGAAAGGTGTTCTCCAGATACACATGCATACCAAATATGAAAGCAATATCTGAAGGGACACAGAAGTTATGAGCCTTTTTTCGAAAAGTGTGACGCCTCGGACGCCGCGGATGCCGCCGACACCGCCGAAGCAAGTATCACCAATATGTCCCGTGACCATAGTCAGGCGACACAAAAAACTCTCTCTATGCCACTGTTTTAATGAGCTGCCTGAATGAACGCGCGTGTCCATAAGAAAGCGCTCAATTAAAAAAAAATGTCCAAATAATATTATGCTAAGAAAGTTTATGTCCTCGTGAAATTTAGGATAAGCAGCATATGTTGTTCGAAAGAAATTCCCAAAATGGTCGAAACTAAATGGTATGAATAAATATCAAAACAATAAGCATTTGGACAGTTTACTTTCTTATAAGGCATATCTAGGCCCATACAACACTTATTAACTCAATTGATTTATTCAAATCATTCAGAAGTCGATTCACTATGTACCGTTAATAGACATAATTGATGATAATATGTTGTCAAGACGAATCAAACGTTTTATTAAACTGTTAATGGGGGAGGCTGACTATTTTCACGTTAAACGACAACTTTATCACTATCAATCTGGCCGCTAACCGATGCAGACAGGTACTGTACTTGTATTTCCCTTAAGTCAATGGTTCAATGCACGAGTGCGCACTTACCTTACCTAATGGTTGTCATGAGAAAAAAACGCTTAATTACACTTTGTTGTGGTAAGGTCGATTCATGATTGTTTAGGTATCGGATTATTCGGATATATCAAGTTGCATGATCAATTAACGCATGAACAAATTTAATTCTCATTATACACTATTGTGCTTTGTTTGCAGCAAAACATCATTGCATTACAAAACCCTGGCTATTAAAACACGGAATCTGTATCATGTTGACTGACAACAACAGCAATAATGATTATGAAAATTATTAATAAGATGATGATTTTTNTAACCGATGCAGACAGGTAATGTACTTGTATTTCCTTTGAGTCAATGGTTCAATGCACGAGTGCGCACTTACCTTACCTAATGGTTGTCATGAGAATAAAACGCTTAATTACACTTTTGTTGGTAAGGTCGATTCATGATTGTTTAGGTATCGGATTATTCGGATATATCAAGTTTCATGATCAATTAACGCATGAACAAATTTAATTCTCATTATACACTATTGTGCTTTGTTTGCAGCAAAACATCATTGCATTACAAAACCCTGGCTATTAAAACACGGAATCTGTATCATGTTGACTGACAACAACAGCAATAATGATTATGAAAATTATTAATAAGATGATGATTTTTATATTATTTTTAAGGTGATCAGACCAATACATGCGGTGACGACATGACGATGATGATATTGATGATGAAGAGGAAGATAAGAATGAATACTACGATACATATACTGTTTTTAACGATGATGACGAGGAGGTGGTAGGAAACAAAGTCGAAGACGATGATGATGAAGATAATGATTATGGTAGTAGTAACTTTATTTTTAAGCCGAAGTGAGTGAAAAGTTGTACAATCACAAACCATTACAATATCATTACGGAAGGAAAAACGCTTAAACATGTCCATCAGTTGCAAACAATTAACATTAATTGCAAATGCAATTAAAAATGTAAAAGGAAATGTTTAATGTTTAAATACACTTAACAAAAACTTAACAAACAGTATTTTTCGCCTGCAGTTTTAATTTACATCGCATCGTTAGCATCGCCGTCAGCTTGCATTTATATAAATCAAGAAATTAAGCGTTTGATGTTCAATGTCCGCCGCGCCTCTTGTAATAGATCGTGCACCGATAATGCAGTGTAATGTGTGAAGTCGTCAACGAAACAAAAGATTCATGACTGACTCATATGTGACAAAAAACCTCCATGAACTGCTTTACGTAACTTCAATTTCGGATGAATGCACGCATGATTGAATTACGTGTGAAGCTTGCGTTGATAAAGTACATGGTTCAAATAACGTACTAAACTCATTGTCGGCTAGACGTGTTTGAAGCGATAAAACCAAAAGTTCATTTGGCGATTTCTGTCGATTTAATTTTTCATTATTTTTCTTTTAAGTTCATGCATCATGTAGCTTTAATATAACACATGATTGTAATCTTCTTTATATGCATTCTCATTATTGAAAGAACAAGCGGAGGATGAGAAAAAAGTTCATACTTTGTAACTAAATCATTATCATTTTCATTGTTTACTTTAAGATAAGAAAACACGCCCCCCCCCCCCCAAAAAAAAAAAA
>VMBQ01002184.1:6833-29680 GCA_007657795.1 Dreissena rostriformis
GCCCCGCCCACATAGACCACACCCACCCAAAATTGCCTTTCACTATAATTTCTTCATTTCTACACTGATTCACTTTAAATTGATACTGAACTTCTCTTATGACAATACGGTCAATCTCAACTATGCATGGCCCCATTACCAACCCTGGGGCGCCCTGAACGCAAAGGTCACACCCACCCAAAATTGCCTTTACTATAACTTCTTCATTTCTACACCAATTCACTTCTAATTGATACTGAACTTCTCTTATGACAATACGGTCAATCTGGACTATGCATGGCCCCATTACCAACCCTGGGGCACACCTAGGTCAAACATATGGTGTGGGGATACGCGTCGGCCTCTGCCGCGCCATTTATAGTTTTCATTGTTTTACCAGAATTATTATTTTTTAGATACCAAAATAATCATTTGTAGGCATAAAATACAAAGAAAATTTGGATTTGGTGGAATATCGATTTTAATTCACTTTTTATTATAAAAAAAAAACATATTGTCTATGATTGCTAATGAATTAAAATTGATATTCCACCAAATCCAACAAATATCCTCTATTTTATAATGTGGATTGATGTATTTTCATTGACATGGAAATCGTCAATTAGTAAAATGTGGCATATGCCTAGATCCTTAAATTGATTGATTTTTTAGCTCACCTCAGCTTTTTTAGCTCACCTCAGCACATAGACTCAGGGTTCCCACAGACCTTGAAAAGTGCTTAGAAAGTGCTTGAGGTTTGGCTAGAAAAGTTGCATATGGACCCTCTCGATTACAAGATATAAAATTTAGGATAAAAATGTTCATTGATAATTGATAATTTTGTAGTTAAGTGGACACACGAAAATCCACAAAAAGTACTGTCCAACAAATAACATTTGTTTCACAGTTAACTGTTTTTGAAAGAATGAGCTAGAACAGCTTAGCATACTACTTATTATACAGTCGTAAAATGTTTGTTTGAGAGAAATATTAATCACGGTTAAAGTTAATTCAATTGATCTGCAGTTACTTTACATTCTGATATTTATCACGGTTAAAGTTAATTCAATTGATCTGCAGTTACTTTACATTCTGATATTTTGGTCCTCATGTCTCTGTGTTTTTATTCCAGCTGTGATGCAGCAGCCAGCAGTGAACCCTCTAACAACAATCAATATAACATCAGGTAGGGGACTGCAGTTATTCATAAATTGAACCTCGCTCTGGCAAATTAGCCAGATTAGCCTGTTCAACCTGCTGAGGCTTATTAGCGACAAGACTTTCCGCTTTTATTGTATTTTTCGTTTACTGGAAGTCTCTTCTTAGCCAAAATCCAGTCTAGGCGGAAAGTGTCCCAGATGAGCCTGTGCACTTTGCAAAGTGCTCGGGCTAATATGGGACGACACTTTACGCACATGCATTAAGTCTTGTTTCAAGAGCAAGTCTCATTTGTATGAAAGGGATATGGCTGTTTCTGTTCATTGTTGCTATATTACGCAATAACTTTCATGCTCAGGGTGTTTTTTTCCCATCTTTGTGAAGTGGACTTGGCCCCCTTGTTTGGTAAAAAAAATTGAGTCACAAACATTTTTAAATTGTGAAAATTTTAGTCGCAAACTTCTTTAAATTTTGAGTTGCAAAATTCTTAGATTTGTGAACAACGGCCATTCTCTAAGAAGGAAAAAAAGATATTAATTTAAAATTTATAATTCAGCCACAATTAAGGGTAAATTCTACCATCTGAAGCTTTCAGGGCCTTTTTATGGCATAAAGGAGATTTATTTTTCAATTCATGAGTCCTCAATTGTTAAAGCCACACACCTTGAAATGAAGTACATGTGAATCAATACACATAGATGCAATTTGAAAGTGTGCAAAATTGTCATTAAATCTATAGCCTAGTTGGCAAGTAATTTATTATTTTTCAAACGGTACTGTTCCGCTTATAAAACCGAAAGTAGGATTTCTATACGTATATGTCCATTTTGACAAAAGCGATTATTTTAAAGTTTTAGAGCGCAAAAAAGACGGATTTCTACCTTGTAACCACCAGATATATTCTAATTGGCATAATTCAATCTATAGCCTCATTAGCAAGTAATTTATTATTTCAAACGGTTCTGCTTTTTAAACCGAAAGAAGGATTTCTAGACGTATACGTCCATTTCAACAAACGCAATTATTATGCCCCCTGTAGGGTGGCATATAGCAGTTGAACTGTCCGTCAGTCTGTCCGTCTATCTGTCCGTCCGTCCGAAAACTTTAACATTGGTCATAAAAACTTATGCAATATTGAAGATAGCAACTTGATATATGGCATGCATGTGTATCTCATGGAGCTGCACATTTTGAGTGGTGAAAAGTCAAGGTCATCCTTCAAGGTCAAAGGTCAAAAACAAATATATAAACAAATCAAAGCGGCGCAGTAGGGGGCATTGTGTTTCTGACAAACACATTTCTTGTTTTCAAGTTTAAAAGCGTAAAAAAGACGGATTTCTACCTTGAAACCACCAGATATATTCTAATTGGCATAGATAAAATATGTTTCTTATTATACCAATGAGGTATGTGGCTTTTATGTGTGTCAATTTTTTTTAATTAAATGATAGAATACTGTAAGGTTAAAATTTGGTTGCTGAATTTAGGTTTATAGTTTATGACAAAAATTGATTAAACAAATGATAGTTTAAAGTTATAATTATATGAAAATAATTGTTGAAAACAAAAATTCAATGTTTGATGTGTATTTCCTATTTGCAGGTAGAAAAACTTTCAAACAAAAGTCCAGGTCTCCTAGAATCACGGGTGACCACGGGTTTTCACCAGGCAACAGAACAGGTATACTATTCATTAACCCTTTGCATGCTGGGAAATTTGTCGTCTGCTAAAATGTCGTTTGCTGAATTTCTAAAATTAGCAATTTCTTCGATTTTTTTCAAAGAATACTATCAGAATACGTTCTGTGGCGTCTCATCTGGATCCAAACTGTTTGCAAAGGCCTTCAAAATTTGGTTCCAGCGCTCAAAGAGTTAAACAACAGAGCTCTGACATAAATGAGCCTTTCTTTGGGAAAATGGGGCTCAATGCATGTGGGCTAATCTTTACTTATAAATTAAAACGAAACAAAAAATCCAAACAAGAGGTTAAAAGCTGTAATCATACCACTACATTGATATCGCCTGGCATGTACCGGATATAATTTTGTATATCATTATATCACTACATCAACAGGGTTAATATCAGTCACTGTGAAGGTCATTTTACTAGGAATCGTTACTAAGTCATCATTTTTTGGTAAAATAGTATCAGATCCAACAAAAGAATCTTGTTTGATACCAATATTTTTAAGACACAAAAAGCAACAAAATCAGCACATGTATAGAAAATTACGAATGTTATGTGCTAGTGCCCATGACATCATAATTAACACAACAAACGTCTTACAACATATTAATTCCTGCTTAAAAACAGGATACTGCCCTATCGTTCTGTAATATATCACCACGCATAAAATAAGGCTCTCATTTTTTTTTTTACTTTTGAGCCTAATCCTGATATAAAACACAATCATAGAGAAGTCACCTGTTATTCTCTATGTATGCCATGTGTCTCATAGAGAAGTAACCTGTTATTCTCTATGTATGCCATGTGTCTCATAGAGAAGTAACCTGTTATTCTCTATGTATGCCATGTGTCTCATAGAGAAGTAACCTGTTATTCTCTATGTATGCCATGTGTCTCATAGAGAAGTAACCTGTTATTCTCTATGTATGCCATGTGTCTCATAGAGAAGTAACCTGTTATTCTCTATGTATGCCATGTGTCTCATAGAGAAGTAACCTGTTATTCTCTATGTATGCCATGTGTCTCATAGAGAAGTAACCTGTTATTCTCTATGTATGCCATGTGTCTCATAGAGAAGTAACCTGTTATTCTCTATGTATGCCATGTGTCTCATAGAGAAGTAACCTGTTATTCTCTATGTATGCCATGTGTCTCATAGAGAAGTAACCTGTTATTCTCTATGTATGCCATGTGTCTCATAGAGAAGTAACCTGTTATTCTCTATGTATGCCATGTGTCTCATAGAGAAGTAACCTGTTATTCTCTATGTATGCCATGTGTCTCATAGAGAAGTAACCTGTTATTCTCTATGTATGCCATGTGTCTCATAGAGAAGTAACCTGTTATTCTCTATGTATGCCATGTGTCTCATAGAGAAGTAACCTGTTATTCTCTATGTATGCCATGTGTCTCATAGAGAAGTAACCTGTTATTCTCTATGTATGCCATGTGTCTCATAGAGAAGTAACCTGTTATTCTCTATGTATGCCATGTGTCTCATAGAGAAGTAACCTGTTATTCTCTATGTATGCCATGTGTCTCATAGAGAAGTAACCTGTTATTCTCTATGTATGCCATGTGTCTCATAGAGAAGTAACCTGTTATTCTCTATGTATGCCATGTGTCTCATAGAGAAGTAACCTGTTATTCTCTATGTATGCCATGTGTCTCATAGAGAAGTAACCTGTTATTCTCTATGTATGCCATGTGTCTCATAGAGAAGTAACCTGTTATTCTCTATGTATGCCATGTGTCTCATAGAGAAGTAACCTGTTATTCTCTATGTATGCCATGTGTCTCATAGAGAAGTAACCTGTTATTCTCTATGTATGCCATGTGTCTCATAGAGAAGTAACCTGTTATTCTCTATGTATGCCATGTGTCTCATAGAGAAGTAACCTGTTATTCTCTATGTATGCCATGTGTCTCATAGAGAAGTAACCTGTTATTCTCTATGTATGCCATGTGTCTCATAGAGAAGTAACCTGTTATTCTCTATGTATGCCATGTGTCTCATAGAGAAGTAACCTGTTATTCTCTATGTATGCCATGTGTCTCATAGAGAAGTAACCTGTTATTCTCTATGTATGCCATGTGTCTCATAGAGAAGTAACCTGTTATTCTCTATGTATGCCATGTGTCTCATAGAGAAGTAACCTGTTATTCTCTATGTATGCCATGTGTCTCATAGAGAAGTAACCTGTTATTCTCTATGTATGCCATGTGTCTCATAGAGAAGTAACCTGTTATTCTCTATGTATGCCATGTGTCTCATAGAGAAGTAACCTGTTATTCTCTATGTATGCCATGTGTCTCATAGAGAAGTAACCTGTTATTCTCTATGTATGCCATGTGTCTCATAGAGAAGTAACCTGTTATTCTCTATGTATGCCATGTGTCTCATAGAGAAGTAACCTGTTATTCTCTATGTATGCCATGTGTCTCATAGAGAAGTAACCTGTTATTCTCTATGTATGCCATGTGTCTCATAGAGAAGTAACCTGTTATTCTCTATGTATGCCATGTGTCTCATAGAGAAGTAACCTGTTATTCTCTATGTATGCCATGTGTCTCATAGAGAAGTAACCTGTTATTCTCTATGTATGCCATGTGTCTCATAGAGAAGTAACCTGTTATTCTCTATGTATGCCATGTGTCTCATAGAGAAGTAACCTGTTATTCTCTATGTATGCCATGTGTCTCATAGAGAAGTAACCTGTTATTCTCTATGTATGCCATGTGTCTCATAGAGAAGTAACCTGTTATTCTCTATGTATGCCATGTGTCTCATAGAGAAGTAACCTGTTATTCTCTATGTATGCCATGTGTCTCATAGAGAAGTAACCTGTTATTCTCTATGTATGCCATGTGTCTCATAGAGAAGTAACCTGTTATTCTCTATGTATGCCATGTGTCTCATAGAGAAGTAACCTGTTATTCTCTATGTATGCCATGTGTCTCATAGAGAAGTAACCTGTTATTCTCTATGTATGCCATGTGTCTCATAGAGAAGTAACCTGTTATTCTCTATGTATGCCATGTGTCTCATAGAGAAGTAACCTGTTATTCTCTATGTATGCCATGTGTCTCATAGAGAAGTAACCTGTTATTCTCTATGTATGCCATGTGTCTCATAGAGAAGTAACCTGTTATTCTCTATGTATGCCATGTGTCTCATAGAGAAGTAACCTGTTATTCTCTATGTATGCCATGTGTCTCATAGAGAAGTAACCTGTTATTCTCTATGTATGCCATGTGTCTCATAGAGAAGTAACCTGTTATTCTCTATGTATGCCATGTGTCTCATAGAGAAGTAACCTGTTATTCTCTATGTATGCCATGTGTCTCATAGAGAAGTAACCTGTTATTCTCTATGTATGCCATGTGTCTCATAGAGAAGTAACCTGTTATTCTCTATGTATGCCATGTGTCTCATAGAGAAGTAACCTGTTATTCTCTATGTATGCCATGTGTCTCATAGAGAAGTAACCTGTTATTCTCTATGTATGCCATGTGTCTCATAGAGAAGTAACCTGTTATTCTCTATGTATGCCATGTGTCTCATAGAGAAGTAACCTGTTATTCTCTATGTATGCCATGTGTCTCATAGAGAAGTAACCTGTTATTCTCTATGTATGCCATGTGTCTCATAGAGAAGTAACCTGTTATTCTCTATGTATGCCATGTGTCTCATAGAGAAGTAACCTGTTATTCTCTATGTATGCCATGTGTCTCATAGAGAAGTAACCTGTTATTCTCTATGTATGCCATGTGTCTCATAGAGAAGTAACCTGTTATTCTCTATGTATGCCATGTGTCTCATAGAGAAGTAACCTGTTATTCTCTATGTATGCCATGTGTCTCATAGAGAAGTAACCTGTTATTCTCTATGTATGCCATGTGTCTCATAGAGAAGTAACCTGTTATTCTCTATGTATGCCATGTGTCTCATAGAGAAGTAACCTGTTATTCTCTATGTATGCCATGTGTCTCATAGAGAAGTAACCTGTTATTCTCTATGTATGCCATGTGTCTCATAGAGAAGTAACCTGTTATTCTCTATGTATGCCATGTGTNCACCACCACCACCACCACCACCACCACCACCACCACCACCACCACCACCACCACCACCACCACCACCACCACCACCACCACCACCACCACCACCACCACCACCACCACCACCACCACCACCACCACCACCACCACCACCACCACCACCACCACCACCACCACCACCACCACCACCACCACCACCACCACCACCACCACCACCACCACCACCACCACCACCACCACCACCACCACCACCACCACCACCACCACCACCACCACCACCACCACCACCACCACCACCACCACCACCACCACCACCACCACCACCACCACCACCACCACCACCACCACCACCACCACCACCACCACCACCACCACCACCACCACCACCACCACCACCACCACCACTGTTCACAGTGACAAAAAACGTATTCACACAATGGCTGCTACTACAACTTATAGCCCATATAGGGTGCATGCATGTTTTACAAACAGCCCTTGTTTTCTTTGTAATTCAGCAGATTTTTAAGGTTTCAAAAGCTTACAATGGTTTTTATGCCCCCTTTGAATGAAGGCGGCATATTGCTATCGAACTGCCCGTCTGTCTCTCTTTCTGTTGAACCGTCTCTGTGTCTGTCCGTCTCTCTGTGCGGAACTTCTTGCTTCAGCCCTAATTTTGCAGTGTACTGATGGATTTAAAAAAAACCTGGCACAAATGTCAACCATCATAACACAACATGTTGCGTGTAATACCCATCTCTCTACCTCAAAGGTCAAGGTCACTCTTAGAGTTCACGGGTAAAATTTGGCCATAAACCCGCTTGAAAATTCCTGTCTCAGCCATAACTTTGCAGTTCATTGATGGATTTTAAATTACTTGGCACAAATGTCAACTATTATAAGACAACGTGGCGCGTGAAACACTTGTCTCCCTATCTCAAAGCTAAATGTCACACTTATAGGTCAAAAATAAAAAAATGACCAAAAACAACTTGTTTTGAACATAATAAGAATTTGAAGACAAAAGTTGGAAATTGAGCCATCTGCACCCTGCGGACACATTGCTTGTTTTTTTTTAAATATGTTTAATGAAATAATAAGAATGATGTTAATTTTTTTTTGTTATGTGAATGCTGTTCAAAGTCATCTTTGATTCAATCAAGAAGTTTGTTTGAACAATCTAGTAAAAATGTCTCATGTCTTTCAGGTCCATGGGAAAAGATTTGTGTACAAGTTTGTGTGTGACTTAAAAATGTTGCTGGGCTATTCGGCAGCAGAATTGAACCGACAAGTGACAATGTGCGCGGAGAAGAAGTTACAGCGAGTNTCTATGTATGGTATGTGTCTCATAGAGAAGTAACCTGTTATTGTCTATGTATGCCATGTGTCTCATAGAGAAGTAACCTGTTATTGTCTATGTATGCCATGTGTCTCATAGAGAAGTAACCTGTTATTCTCTATGTATGCCATGTGTCTCGTGCAGGCAACAATGGTCAGATCCAGCTATGGCAGTTCCTACTGGAGCTGTTGACAGACAAGGACTGCCGCGAGGTGATACAGTGGGTGGGGGAGGAGGGGGAGTTCAAGCTCAACAACCCCGAGATGGTCGCCCAGATGTGGGGCAATCGCAAGAACAAGCCCACCATGAACTACGAGAAACTCAGCCGTGCCCTCAGATACTACTATGACGGGGACATGATTGCAAAGGTACTGGGGGTGGATTTTTGTGTTGTCACAGGGTTATGATTGCCAGTGTACATGTTTTGCGCTAAGCAATAGTATCTTCCAAATAGATTTTCAATATTATGAGTACTTTTCTCTGTGTGTATTATAGCAAATTAGAAACTTGGAATTTTGATGCCATGAGAATGAAAGGTTTTCTAGCAAGTACATACAAATTAAGAAATAGAGATAAAGACTTTTTCTCTGTTTCTTTATTAAAGTAAGTACAGGTGTCATCGCTCTTTTTTTTTATTGGTAGAAATTTAGAACAATCAATAAAAGTCTTAAGATGTTAACAGGGGACATTATGTTATGTTTTAATGATTTATTTTTTCCAATCATTATTTTTGAATTAAAGTGTGTATTTATGAGGTCTTTATTTTCTTTGTAATTCAGCAGATTGTTAAGGTTTCAAAAGCTTACAATGGTTTTTATGCCCCCTTTGAATGAAGGCGGCATATTGCTATCGAACTCCCCGTCTGTCTATCTTTCTGTTGATCCTTCTCTGTGTCTGTCTGTCTCTCTGTGCGGAACTTCTTGCCTCAGCCCTAATTTTGCAGTGTACTGATGGATTTAAAAATATCCTGGCACAAATGTCAACCATCATAACACAACAAGTTGCGTGTAATACCCATCTCTCTACCTCAAAGGTCAAGGTCACTCCTTGAGTTTACGGGTAAAATTTGGCCATAAACCCACTTGAAAATTCCTGTCGCAGCCATAACTTTGCAGTACATTGATGGATTTTAAATTACTTGGCACAAATGTCAACTATTATAAGACAACGTGGCGCGTGTAACACTTGTCTCCCTACATCAAAGCTAAATGTCACACTTATAGGTCAAAAATAAAAAATAACCAAAAACAACTTGTTTTGAACATAATAAGAATTTGAAGACAAAAGTTGGAAATTGGGCCATCTGCACCCTGCGGACACATTGCTTGTTTTGTTTTAAATATGTTTAATGAAATAATAAGAATGATGTTAATTTTTTTTGTTATGTGAATGCTGTTCAAAGTCATCTTTGATTAAATCAAGAAGTTTTTTGAACAATCTAGTAAAAATGTCTCATGTCTTTCAGGTCCACGGAAAAAGATTTGTGTACAAGTTTGTGTGTGACTTAAAAATGTTGCTGGGCTATTCGGCAGCAGAATTAAACCGACAAGTGACAATGTGCGCGGAGAAGAAGTTACAGCGAGTACGCGAGACACTACGACCCACCGTGACATCATTTGGCAAACAGAAACTTGTGTCACATCATACGGTTCAGACCACTTTAGACTAGCGACACAGATGCTGTGTTTTACACTGATGTCCAGAAGAACCTTGCAAATGAGCCGCATTCAAGGAAATCTGGGCTGAATTTATGTGTATAGAGGGTCGTCCCAGATCAGCCTGTGCATCAGGGACAATTTTTTCCGCTTTTATGGAATTTTTGGTATAAAAGAAGTATCTTCTAAACAAAAATCAAGTTTTGTGGAAATTGTTGTCTCTGAAAATTTCCCTGTGTTTAAATCTGTGACACTTTAAACACATGCTCTAAGCCCAGTTTTCCCAAAACTAGGCTAAAATCACCTGACATAACTTACTTTCTCCTGAATGCTCAATAGTCTACCAATTTGCATGTCCGTTTAGTGATGTTTTCATGTTCTGTGTTAGTTGAAATTATTATCATGATTTTGAACATGAGTGTTAACATAGTAGATTTGGTAGCAGTAGTTTTTCATAGGTGTCCACACCACAAATGTGGATCTGTGGGTATGAAGTATCATCACCTTTCCAAACCCCTTTTGGTTACTTCTTAACCAATACATGCATGCCAAATAGTTGTAAATAGTAAGAATAAAGCTTACATTTAAAATGAAAGTAGCTTAAAACTTAAGTTAATGTGATACATAAATAAAATAATAGCGTAATAAAACAATCTGCATATTAAAAAGTTGCAGACGGCATAAGCCACGGGGCTGGGTTGTAGTGTTGGACATGTCATATGTGTGGATATGTTTCATATTGAAATTGTTTAACCCATTTATGCCTAGCGTCTAGAAAAAAGGCCTTGGCAAACAGCGTAGACCCAGATGAGACGCCGCATGATGCGGCGTCTCATCAGGGTCTGCGCTGTTTGCTTAAAGGAATTTCTGTAAGAAATATTCTAAATATAGAAATAAATATACTGGACATCCCTAATTTTGGAAATAAATTGATCCAATTTAGAACGATGGGAGAGTCCACTAGGCATAAATTTTGTAAGAATGATAAAGTACCTTAGGGACCCTATACAAATCCATTCCACTTAATAGATGTCTGTATGTTTCTATAATGTCTCTTGTGCTGATTTGTTTAATGTTTACATATATGTACCCTTAAATTGTAATAAAAGTGCCTTAACATTTTAATTAAATCTAACCGGGCGCATTGGATTGATCGCATGCTTAAATGAACTGATTTTCTTGTCTTATTTGTGTCTTGGTTAAATGATCGATTTTGACTGTGTTACATATAGCCAGAACGCCATAAAGGCGTCATTGTTCTGTTGACTGCCATATTTTTCTATAAATTATGTCAATGTCATATAACAACCCATAAGCGCTACTGACCAGCTTTAACTGAAATGAACCAAAGGATATTATTATGATTATGGGATCTGAAATGATAAGTAGTGTGATGATTTAATTTTCACCTGAAATAAAGATGTTTACTTAATAGTTATTTTAGTATTTAAAATGTGTTGTGCATGAACACGTGTGATAACTAACCTGATAAATATTGAGACTATTTTAGCCGTGCCTGGGAAAAACGGGCTTAATGCATGTGTGTAAAGTTTCATCCCAGATTAGCCTATGCAGCTCACACAGGCTAATCTGGGACAACACTTTCCGCTTAAACTTGATGTTTGCTAAGGACAGACTTCCTGAAAAAATACCATACAAGTGGAAAGTCTCGTTCCTGAGTAGCCTCTGCGGACTGCACAGGCTTAACGCACATGCAGTAAGCCAAGTTTTCCCAGACAGAGGACCATTTAATATAGAAGCCATGTTCATTCTTGAAGTAATTGTTGTTTATTTACAGGTGTAGGCTTTATTTTTGACCTTAGCATCTTAAGATGCATAATAGTTTATTTGAATAAAGACATAATTGTCTGTTGTAATAATTGTAATAATATTCAATAAATAACACCGCAATTGTATTGGACAAAAGAAAAAGAAATCTTTTCCGACCTTTATTATTAAAAAGCATTAAATTTGCAGGAACAATACAAGACAAGAAATTCCTCGATAAAATCATTAAAATACAAGGAACTTGCTTAAAATGTGTTCAGATATATTGTGGTGGTTTTTCAATTTAAACAAATGCGTAAGTACATGTACTTCAAAACAATCGGTTTAACACATTATAGTTCTTCACTATTAAATCAGTTTTGAACCCACAGACAAGTACCGGTACTGTTTTTTTTTCAATGTGTGTGCAGCTAAACATTTATTAAACTATCCATGTATTTAACTGATTTAATGCAATATTATGTCTATCATAATCATCCATTTGTTTTACAATACATTTATATCACTGTTTCTCCATTATTATCATGTTTGCAGGTAATCTTAGATTATCATTTATTTGTTTCAAGCTCTAATGTGAATTCAGCATTTTCAAGTATGGTATACAAGTCTTCCCATAATGTCCTGCTCTTTATGCAACTTTGGTTGAAAACAACAACAATACTGCAGATAGTAACTGCCCACAGCCCTTGCAATTTATTCCTTGTTATGTTTCTTTTTGTGTTAAATGTATTTTGGCGACCAAAATTTGTTATCATTTACTTGGAGATGCTTTAATAATTTACACGAAGCTGCTATTAAAGGGACTTGTTTACAGATTTTTTAAACAATAGTTTTCCATCTTTTTGTCACATATTCATAAAAAATAAAAAAAAACACTGCAAATCAGGGAGACGTACACTCAAACAGAATATTAAAAATTAATAAAATTATGAAGCTGGCAAGTGCAAAACAATTGAATAATATTAAATGTTTTCTTTTGTGGTTGTTAAATTTGGTTAAAATTCTTGAATCTTTGTTAAAATTCTTGAGTCAGTTATACTAAGTTTCAAATTTGTTTAACAGTACAACAGTCCAGATACCCGAGAGGTTTAGGTGATAGCCTTTAAATCCAATGTACACTGATTCAAGTCCCAAAAAGAACAAACTCTTTTTTTTTTCTTTCTTACATTTTAGTCATGTTATTATGATGGAGCTTTACAATTCTGATATTTGAGTCTAGCAATTTAAGACATTTACTGATATTTTAAAAAATGGCCAAATCTGTGAACAGGTCCCTATAATAGTTGCTTGGACATGTTTCAGTTGATTTTGTTTACAAGACATCATCATTCATGTGCCCATTAATCTTACTTGTTTTTGTTATACTCATCATATTTGTTACATTGCCTGTGTGTTTACTACATAAGATAAAATAAAGTAAATATTAACTGATTCATGAATGATCCATGTTTATCTTGTCATCTGTATCTCCCCTGAGGACAACGTTCTCATTGTGAGCATTTGTGATGTTCTTTTGCCTATCGTCAACATTTACCTTGTTAACATTCGAGAGGCCACATTTATTTTTCGTTCTTCATGAAACTTGGTCAGAAGATTTGTCCCAATGATTTTTTTGCGGAGTTCAAAACTGGGTTATGTGAGGTCAAAAACAAGGTCACTGGGTCAATTTAAAGAAAACGCTTGTTAACACTTTAGAAGTCACATTTATAGTCCAATCTTAATACAGCTTTGTCAGAACATTTGTTCACATGATATTTCAGCTGAGTTCGAAAATGGATGCCGTCCGTTGCTCCGCCAGGGGTTGCAGTTTCCTATATATGACTAAAGTGAAACCTTGTTAACGTTCTATTTTCCAGATTTATTGGCCAATCATCATGAAACTTGGTCAGAACATTAGTTCCAACGAAATCTCGACCGAGTTTGAAAAAAAAACGTGAGCTCAAAAACCGGGTCACAAGATCAAACTAAAAAAGCATGTTAACATTCTAGAAGTCACTTTTTCATCCAGTCGTCATAAATCTCGGTCAGAACATTTGTTCTAATTATATCTCAGCCGAGTTCAAAAATAGACATATGCCTAGAAATTAAATATTTATGTTTCCAAAAGTGCTTTCAATATTTTGAACTCCACCATCTAAGAATAGTTTAGTTTCTAAGGGTCCATGTCCCTCTTGTTTATATTATTGTGTGCCTTGCATGGATGTTATTTTAAGTTGTATTCATTTCATGAGTTTTCTACGAATATATTAAAGATATTTTTAACCGGACTCGTGTAGCACAACTCGGATCACGTCAAATGCACATATACACTTTCTATCACCGCGTGTTATTTAGTACATGTTCATTATCACGACTTTCAACATGAAATTTTAATTTGAAGTCCTTGAATCAAAAACGCGATAAATATTGAAATGTATCACGCTGTGCTATACACATACGTAGTGCGTAAGTCAAAATCCTAAACACGCTATTCACATAAGAGCGATGTACCATCATACGCAGGTGATCTAATCTTAGTCGTAGTGACTAATGTACGACTTGCAGTAAACCGCGTAAACAACGCCCCCAGGTACGTACCGTACGTATTGGTATGCACTGTTAGTGAGCCTCGCTCTTGGAAAACGGGGGCCTAAAACTTATGCGTAAAGGGTCGTCCCAGGTTAGGCTGTGCAGTCCGCACAGGCTATTCAGGGAAGACACTTTCCGCTTTCATTGTATTTTTCGTAAAAAGGAAGTCTATCCTTAGCGAATATCCAGTGTAGGCGGCAATTGTCGTCCCTTATTAGTCTGGGCGGACTGCACAGGCTAATTTCGGACGACAATGTACGCACTTGCATTAAGCCCCGTTTTCCCAGAGTGAGACCAAAGTATATTTTGACGAAGGTCAATGTTCTTCCAAGATACTCGTACTTCGACAACTTATTTATACTCAATCCCGTTCCACGGTGATGTATGGCCCGGGACCGACACCCAGAACGCTGAAGCAGCCCGACATAAAGTACCAGGCAGCCAGAGCGTCCCACGTGTGGTCCTCGGGCGACCCTGCCCAACCCCAGAGCACCAGAAGTGGCGACAGCGGGGTCGCAGTGGGCAGGACCCGTGAACCGGGATTCCTAGGACACGAACGTCCCAAGAGTTATCGAAGTATGCCTATCTTGTGAGAATTTTGCACCTTTGACAAAATCCACTTCCAGTCCACAATCATGGCTGCCTTATACCCAGAGGCGAGCTGAAACTCGCTTCCCTTGAGTAAATTTCGCCACGCGTAGACGAGAAGTGGGGGAGATCCGATTTGACGCTAACAACCGACCAGTTTATATACCGTCGCAAGTGTCGGCTAAATATAGCTATGATCTATCGTGTTGCTACAACCATTTCCATAATGCGGTTGACTAAAAAATCCGATATCAGCGGTTTTCTACATTAAACTTTACATGGCCTGCCTTAGATTATTTTCAGAACAAAATAAGAATACACGTATAGATTGACGATGGTTATCTAAACTGAAGCTTCTTGGTTCTAAAAACATGGTCCTTAACGTTTTATTTAAACAAAGCCTAGATACAACTAGAAAGTAATTTGCTCTAAATAATAGTAGCCATTTTAAGCCTTGTATTTTTGCGCGAGTGATATTTAACCACCGCAGGTTTGATTAGGGTTGTAGATAAAGGTTAAAGGTATGCGAATCTTACTTTGTTGTGCAATTGTTGTATCGACTCACATGACAATATAACTCAATTGCGTTCATGACTAAACCAGGGTCATATTTACTTCCCCTTCGAAACCATATGCATTCATGCTTTAAAGGGACTTGTTCACAGATTTTGGCCAGTTTTGAAGTCTGTCATTAAATGCTTTAAATTTGAATAATATAAACATCGGAACTAAATAGCTCCGGTATAAAACAGGAAGAAATAATACAGAAAGGAAAAAATAGTAATCCACACCGGGACTCGAACCACTGACCCTTGGGGTAAAAGTCTAGCAACCCTCGTAATGTCACAAAATAGAACGATAACAACAGAAGTCTCCGAATTATTCAAGTTCAAGTGTCGAGTTTGGAACGTTTTATAATTTTCAGGTTTTAAAATCGTCAAAAGATGCATATAATGGATATTTTAGAGCATGGTAAATGTTCAGTATTACTGTTTCCTCGCAAATATCATAAATACAACGAACATTTGCAGATATGAAACATTTTTTTCAATTTTGTCAATTTACATAAACGTGAACACGTCCCTTTAACGACGTTCTTTTCAAATAAGGAAGGTATTGAATATCTCTATACATGTACACGTTACGCAAGCGAGGTTTGGTAAATAAAAAGCGGATCGGTAATTATAACTGCATTTATACGAGTACATGTAGAGCAGTTACTAATATAAACTTGTAACTTACAGGTGCGATGTCGCATTAACATGTCATAACAACCACTTTACCGCAGCACGGAATTAAAACGTGCTTTAATTAAAGGTTTAAATTTTAAGGTGCGCGGTGGTAAATACGGACCATCTTCATATGAGTAGCGTTCTGGAAACACGATGCTTAATGCATGAGCGTAAAGTGTAATTCCAGATTAGCCTATGGAGTCCGCATAGGTTATTCAGGGACGACACTTTCCGCCTAGACTGGATTTTAAGAAGAGACTTTTTGAACGAAAAACGCCGTTAAAGCGGAAAGTGTCGTCCCTGATTAGCCCCCGAGGACTGCACAGTCTAATTTGGGACGACTCGTAACGCAAATGCATTAAGCCTAGTTTTCCCAGAACGAGGCTCATATTTTTAGCTTACTCAATTAGCTATTGTAAAAGGGCCCTCCGATTGCCATCGTCATCCACAATAGGTTTTACAACTTCTAAGCTATAGGTACAAACAACGCTGACCAGTTGTATCCACAGACGGTAGTTGCATTAAACTAATTTCGGTTGGTATTGTATGTGGTTTCGAAAGAAAGGTAAATGCATAGTCTTTGCACCAACATATTAGTGTTGTTTTTTCAAAAACAATCCCATTCCGGGGTGAGTCTTTTGGACCGACTTTTTATCAAATCTTAACCAAACTTGCAAAGCTTGCGTATATCAAAATGCGACTCACTCTGGGAAAACGGGGTTTAATGAATGTGCGTAAAGTGTCGTCCCAGATAAGCCTGTGCAGCCCGCACAGGCTTATCAGGGACGACACTTTCCGCCCTTACTTGATTTTCACTAAAATGAGAATTCCTTTAATCGGAAAATAAAATAAAAGCGGAAATGTTCGTCCTGATTAGTCTGTGCGGACTTTACAGGCTTATCTGGGACGACACTTTACGCACATTCATTAAACCCGGTTGTCCCAAAGCGAGGCTCATATAATCTCGGTTGGCATTTGTTTGGGCCAGACCCTACCATTACAACTAGAGCTTTTCCCCCCTTTTTTGAAGATTTCAATTCTGAAAGTTATCAAATGATCAAATGGGGGACAACTTAATTACACTGCCTACTTAAAATACCAGAGTTGTCTTTCTTGTTAACCATGGACAATCTGAACAAAGAAAGATGCTATATAATAGAACATATATATGGGCCGCGCTCTGAGAAAAGGTGTTCTAATGCATGTGCGTAAAGTGTCGTCCCAGATTAGCCTGTGTAGTCCAAACAGACTTATCAGGAACGACACTTTCGGCATAAACTGGATTTTTGTTGAGACGGGACTTTCTTTAAACGAAAAATATCATTAAAGCGGAAAGTGTCGTCCCTGATAAGCCTGTGCGGACTGCACAGGCTAATCTGAGCGACACTTTACGCACATTCATTAAACTCCCTTTTCACAGAGCGTGGCACATATTAGATATACTATTTTTACCTTAAAGATATAAAGATTGACACAAATAGAAAATATTAATTTTCTTCAAAACTTCACAAATTCGTCATTTACCGGTCTGTTTTTTCGGGTTTGCAGACCATTTTCGGGTCTTATTCAAATGGCAAAAAACAAGTTTTCCCATTTCCAAATTTACCAATTGAAGGTATGTCTGTCATGTTTGAAACTAAAGCTGTTAAGAGTAGACCTGAAGACTTTCAGATATTTATTTGTTTTTTTACCGAAAAGTTTAGGTGTAGGATTTTCAGCTTAATTGTTTAAAAAAAAGCAATACTATGTATTTTTTTATATAAATTCATGCTAAAATTCCAAATTTTATGAGTAAACGTCACTCCAAAAATTGTTACAAAAAGTCCTTCCTGCCAAAATCATTTAAACTACATGGGAATAAATGAATGAATAGTATTTCAACAAATGCGTGACAAATGCAATTCAATGATAACCNGGACGACGCTTTCCGCCTAAACTAGATTTTTGCTTAGAAGATACTCCCTGTTAACAAAAAATATCATAACAGTGAAAAGTGTCGTCCCTGATTTGCCTTTGCGGACTGAACAGGCTAATATGGGACGACACTTTACGCACATGCATTAAGCCCAGTTTTCCCAGAACGAGGCTCATATAATGGCAAACATAGTATTTCAAACGATCAAATCAAAGTGATCGTCTGCTCCTATGACTGAAGTGTCGTCAAGTAACACGAAGATAATTAAAATACTAACATCGCAACATATTGAATAGAACGTTTTTATTGCCGTAGAAATTGGAGCTATCGCCATATGCTGCCTCTACTGAACGCTGATCATTTGTAAGAAATGAATGGTGACAAAATGTCAACCTTTCTGTAATATTTCAGACATTTTCCTCAAGAAATGCGTAGTTAATTTGTCCCCGAGTGGATACCTAGCGATATTGAATTCTAATTCCCGAAGACAAGGGTAATAAATATTTCCATCATTTCCTCTATTACTTCTTTAAAATTAGCAATTTATTTTCTTAAAATTAGCAGTTTTTTTAAGCTTCTATGCGGCGTAACCCATATTACCGTAAAATAGTTTCACGACAGAGCGGACAACGATTGGCATTGATGAGAAACTTCGATACAGTGATTGTATTTTTCTCCGAACCTTTACTTGTTTATAATTGAGCCTCGTTCTGGGAAAACGGAGTTTAATGCATATGCGTAACGTGTGTTCCCAGACTAGCATGTGCAGTGTGCACAGGCTTATCAGAGACGACGCTTTCCGCTTTTATGAAATGTTTTGTTAAAGGAAGTCTATTCTTAACGAAAATCCAGTAAAGGCTTACTTCGAAGGCTAATCTGGGAAGACACTGCACAACTTCATTAAACTCCTTTACCCCAGAACGAGGCTCAGTTATTATCGACTGAATGCCTCTTACGGGTTTGTGAATTCACTTACTTCCGACTCATCACTTCAACGCTATGCTTCCATGGGCAACTTGAGACTGCGAGTACTTATTTTTAAATTGTATTTTCGCAAATATCCGTGTATTTTAAGGAACTTTTGGCCTTCTCCAGTACTTATCCCATCTCGGCGTCTAGACAAATCCCGAGGACTTAAGNTTTTTTTTTTTTTTTTTTTTTTTTAAACGATAATATAATTCCGATGCGATATTTCTTCATAATCAACGTTCCCCAAAACATAACAGTACCATATACTTGTTGGGTCACCTTTACATGCTTTACAAAATATGTGAATGATGTGAGCCGCGTTCAGGGAAATGCATGTGCGAAATGTGTCGTCCTAAATTAGCCTGTGCAGTCCACACATGCTTATCAGGGACGACACTTTCCGCCTAAACTGGAGTTTCGCTAAGAAGAGACTTCCTTTAAAATAATAAAAGCGGAAGGTGTCGTGCCTTGTTAGCCTGTTCGGACTGTACATGCATTAAGCCTGGTTTTTCCCAGAAGGAGATTCATATATATCGCCAAACAATTCTTGGTATATAGGCCCTATCCTTCTGCCGATGAAACACCCTTTTAAGACCAGTCGGTGCCGTCTTTCATCTTTAATTGTCTGATCATTACCGGTTTATGACACCGATTGTACCCCAGAGACCTGCCATAATATGATTTGACAGCTGATGGCCGAATTAAGAAACACATTTGTACAGTTAACTCCGGTTTTATTTAGGAATACGGCGAGTGCTGATTGCCCAGTTTAGATGATATTTTCAGGTTATCGTTAGAACTCCGCAATGGCTTTGTTATGCCTTGGTTGTGCTACATAGATATGTTTCTTGAACATTGTGCTGATAAACAAACAGTTGAATGCAGTTTGTTTAAATGCCATAAATAAAAAGATGTTTTATACAACATTCACTAGTAAATTCCAGACCACTATAATATAGGATTGTGGGAACTGCACTGGCTAATCTGGGACGACACTTTACGCACATACATTTAGCCCGGTTTTCTCAGAGCGAGACTAATTTTATGGAGCCATGTTTAACCATTTGATATGCTTATCTTGAACACATAATACATTGAGTAATGTCTTATGTCACGAGTGCTCAACAAATGTAAAATGTAATAAATTAAATATGACATGATGAACTCGCTATATATTATGTTGATTTCTTAAAAAATATGAGGCACTATTAAATATATCTATATATGCATACCGATATAATATGTCGGTATGTCAACAATTGTAATGTACACATCACCGGATGCGGGATATAATAGCTTTTTTAAAGCGACATGTTTGCAAGATTGTGAAAATGAACACTTATTAAATAATGAATTAATTAAACTTACTGTACTATTGTCTAAATGAAAAGTTATTGTTTTCTTAAGAGATTTCTAATGCGTTAACATGATAAATGTTTAATATTTATTATGTGTAAGTAATTATATAAAGCTATTACATGTTTGTCCCAACATGTCCAATATAGCGGTGTATATAGTATTACATCATTTTTTTCTATTTACGGAATTTATCCAGCGTTCTTAGAAATAATACCACTTCCTCGATGAGTTCAGGTGTTCATATAGATGAAATAGCACAACAGAAAGCAATGAATAATTCTGGCATATGTGACCGTGATGTGCGCGCATCCTGTAGAATTGTTGTTCAGTGCGGTTAAACGTATGTACCGGTACGTTTAACCCATTTATGCCTAGTGGACTCTCCCATCCTTCTCAATTGGATCAATTTATTTCCAAAATTAGGGATGTCTAGTATATTTATTTCTATATTTAGACTATTTCTTACAGAAATTCCTCTAAGCAAACTGTTTGCCAAGGCCTTTTTTCCAGACGCTAGGCAAAAATGGGTTAGTATACGTGTTTACTATCATGCATTAGTATTACATGAAATCTGAATATAGCGCTATATCTAGTACAATGCCAAGGACGTCGTCGGTATTTCCAAGAATGTTTGTAATAAATGTTTGAATTTGTATCTAAATAAACAGATCGTGTATGTGGGTACTGAGGGTTCTCGCACTATCAAGGGACTTGCTGACAGCACAGGCAATTCAACAGTTTCACGAGGGTCATCGACTCAGGACGGATTCTCGCGACGCACCACAAACTAGGTAGGCGTAATTTCGGATGGTCTTGATAAACCCATTTATGCCTAGCGCCTAGAAAAAAAGGCATTGCCAAACAGCGTAGACCCAGATGAGACGCCGCATAATACGTTTGACTCCAGCATTTGTTTTATTGGCTCGATGAAAGGCTGCGTATTTTTATTTGCGGTCGGCGTCGTCGTACTGCTCGATGCCGGCGTACAAAGTCTCGCCCTCGTCGGGATTCTCCCCGTAAAGCTTGAACCTCAGATCGAGAACCTCGTTTTTCTTCAGGCATAGAAGGGTATTTTTTTAGACAGTTGTGAGTTTTCTTTTCAAGGTTCCGGAAAAGTTTAGGTACAGAGTAGACGAGTGAAAGAAGATGCTAGAGAACCACTTAGTTCCTTCAATCCATATTTGAGTAGTTTGGGACTTAATAGATCGCGTCGTTGATATATAACAAGGAGAAATTCAAGGAAGAGTGTGTACTAGTAGGGTTAGGAAGGAGATGATTGCAATCATAAAGTGTAGATTGGATGAATAATATATAGTGTTAACCTCGGCGTTATTTTGATCAGTATATGCAGATTCATTGTTATCAAATAGTGTGGTAATAGATTGTGCATTTGTATTTTGTGTGTTTTGATATTTGTTTTGCAAGCTTAAACCCCTGCTTCGCATTTGTGTTTGATATTTTTATTTTGTCGATGATTCTGCTGTTATAGTCTGTTTTGGACATTCGATTTAGTTTAGTTACTTCGTTACGAACTCGTCAGAAAAAAACCTCGAGGTTTATGTATTAAGGCGTTTTGCAATTCGATGACCACGATTGCGTTTCCAAATCATCTTCCTAACTTCAGTCGTCATCCATTGAACGTTTCTTGGTCTTATCGTTACAATTTTTGGTATAATATCGTAGCAGCATTTATATATTAAGATGAATGAAGCAATCGTTTCTGTGGAAGTAGTTGGATCATCTTCCAGAAGGATTGTGTCCCAGTTCACTGAAATAAAATTATATTTATATTTAATGTAGTTCCCTTCTCGTGTTTTCCGTGTAAAGCTGCAGATTTGTTTGCATACTTCAAACTTCAGTACACAGACGGTGAGGCAATGAACCGGGTAAGATCAGGGACGAAAGGATCAGCTACAAAATAAGACAGAACATGATGACGCTAGCGATCTAACAAGCATAAGGGCTATAATAGAACTAGAGTTGTATGTGACATGTTTGGGTGCGAGAATTGATTGTTCAGCATTGTATGCTCTGATTAAACTGCACATTTGTCGGATTATGAGGCATTTACAGTTATATTAAAATCCTGTAAAACAAGGATGTTATCAGATGGACAGTTAAAAGCTACATCGATACTGTGTACCATGTTCAGCAACTGAGAAATGTTAGCGTTTGATGAACGGTTAATGCCCCCGCCTAACAAGTGTCGTGTTCTGAGAAAACTGGACAAAATGCATGTGCGTAAAGTGTCATCCCAGATTAGCCTGTGCAGTCTGCACAGGCTAATCCGGGACGACACTTTCCGCCTAAACTGGATTTTCGCTAATCAGAGACATCATTTAAACGAAAAATTCCATAAAAGCGGAAATTGTCGTCCCTGATTAGCCTGTGCGGACTGCACAGGCTAATCTGGGATGACAATTTACGCACAAGCATTAGGCCCAGTTTTCTCAGAACGCGACTCAAATTCATAAACTGAAAACCCTTGGACAATCAGCTGTGATAGATACAGCTATACATTTCTGTCTGTAGGGTAATTTTTATAAACAAAA
>VMBQ01002184.1:30016-49708 GCA_007657795.1 Dreissena rostriformis
AATTGATTGTTCAGCATTGTATGCTCTGATTAAACTGCACATTTGTCGGATTATGAGGCATTTACAGTTATATTAAAATCCTGTAAAACAAGGATGTTATCAGATGGACAGTTAAAAGCTACATCGATACTGTGTACCATGTTCAGCAACTGAGAAATGTTAGCGTTTGATGAACGGTTAATGCCCCCGCCTAACAAGTGTCGTGTTCTGAGAAAACTGGACAAAATGCATGTGCGTAAAGTGTCATCCCAGATTAGCCTGTGCAGTCTGCACAGGCTAATCCGGGACGACACTTTCCGCCTAAACTGGATTTTCGCTAATCAGAGACATCATTTAAACGAAAAATTCCATAAAAGCGGAAATTAACGTCCCTGATTAGCCTGTGCGGACTGCACAGGCTAATCTTGGATGACAATTTACACACAAGGATTTTGTCCAGTTTTCTCAGAACACGCCACATAATACAAGCTTGTTACCATGGGCCTCAATCCAAAGAGCCTTCAAAAAATAGTTCAGGACGTGGGATTTCGTGTTGAGTGTTGCAAACATATATAGCCACACCAACACAAACTCGACCATTCATTTCGTATATGATTGTTAGACTGAAATTATGTATTAATTATTCGTCATTTTTAGCTCGTCTGTTTTCGTAGAAAACCCGAGGTATTGTCATAGCCAGCTCGTCCTTCCGCATCGTCGTCGTCGTAGTCGTCGTCGTAGTCGTCGTCGTCCGAAAACTTTAACATTGGCAATAACTTTTGCAATATTGAAGATAGCAACTTGATATTTGGCATGCATGTGTATCTCATGGAGCTGAACATTATGAGTGGTGAAAGGTCAAGGTCTAGGTCATCCTTCAAGGTCAAAGGTCAAGGTCAAAGGTCTTTTTTTCAAAACTGCACCCACAGCCGAGCGTTGGCATGCACTCTGCGGTGCTCTTGTTTATATTTGGAGCGAACCACGATTCTATGAAAACAATAATATGAAATGATTGTAATTCAATAGCCCAGATGACAGGTTTTGCTTTAAAACTTTGCATATTCAGGTACATGATGGATAAACCACTGTTTGTCAGGCAATGGTAAGAGTCTGGGAGGTCGTCGTCACCGCTGGTACTGCTATTAAAGGGAAAGGGCCCCTGGTTAGGTTGAACATCTTCGTCTATTAAAATCTTTTATGAGTGACAACGAGCATGTATACATACATGAATATTTAACACAGTTTTCCAGAGAGAACTCTTCATTACAAGCATAAGCAAAAAAATAAAACATCATTATGGTGATTTAAGATCATATGAAGCATTGAACGCCTTTGGAGTTATGCAACAGCAAGAAAGGGATAGGGAGACTGCTTGTCGCATGAAGCTGAGAGTACCTTGGCTGACACAACTGATCAAGAAAAAAAAAGAAAATATGTTATAAAGAAAAGTTATGTTCAGCTTAGTCGCCATTCTTGATTTTAACCAGTCAACAGTAACGTATGGACGGTTTAAATAGGTCCTGAATTTATTTCTTATATGGCATTATATTTGTGAGAATAGTGCAGGCACATTTGTGTACAATCACATTTGCTCACGTTCATATGTATACACTTAAAATAAATAAATAAGTAAATAAATGCAAACACATTTATGTACACTCTATCTCACCTTTAAACACGTTCACACGCATACACTTTGACATTAATATACATAAATACTTACAGACTCATACCCCACAAACATATAGATCTACTTGAATATTCATTAACATGTGCATGATTAACAGACACACGCATAACTACATACACATACAAAAAGTATATTGTTGTATTTATATAAAAAAACAACAACAAGCAACATGTTCACGCAATGTAGACAAACTTTGAAAAAGCATATTACATGCCTCACACACAAGAATTCATTATTTGAAAAAAGTACAAATACCTTTGATGTAAGATCATTCCTTGCACTACAATTCTTACTTGTGAATACCATTATGATTGATATGCAATGCACATGGGCATCGACATACAGTTTTATTTACAACGAAGTTCTCTCAACAGTGTTACCATGCATGCGTTGCTCTGTGCACAATCACAACAGTTTAAAGCCCCATTACCTCTCAAAATAGATATAACAAGATTCAAAATGTTTTTATTTTTATTTTTGTGTTGCACAATATATTCATCACATGTTAATGTACCATTTTAGTGTTCGTGTGTCGTATGAAAAGATATCGTTATGGGAAGTTTAAAATGGAATATATTTTGCCACAAAAAAAGAGCATTTTGTATCTTGTTAAATCTTTGTTACCAGACACCATCTAGCGTTGAAATGTTGGCTATTGCTATAAGGAGCACTGATTCTTGTTTGGGTTAACTTTACATTACGAAATATTTTACGAAATATTCGTTGATTTTGAGTGTTGATGTGGCTTTAAATAAAGTGGCAACAGTGCACATACAACGTGAGCTCATAACTAGACTCAGTGGAATAAGCTGGACGTGTATACGGCTCACAAAAGGTTACGAACCTCACTGAAGCTCTTGGAGAGGAAGAATTGAAGAAGTCAATGCAACAAAGTATATATACATATTTATATGTATATGCGTGTAAAATGAAAAACGTTAGTCATATATTTAACAATATTGGTTGCAAAATCTTCATTATCAGTTTAAATTAGTAAAAATCTATTTACATAAGTCGTGAACAAAATTTAAAGGCAATCGCAATAAGCGGTTCAATGATTTCCAGTAAGTCGCGCAATATTTTGCTTTACCTCGTCTCTGAAAATTGAGAATGAAATACATTTGTACTGAACAAATGTGCACGTATGTCGTGCCTTGTAAAGTAAACATTGCGGACAATCCTATGTTTAAATATATTGACTAAAAGCTGTGTGTTAAATCCCATATAACGCGCAAAATTAACGAATATTTTGTAAAATGTTTCATAAAATAAAGTCACCCCATACATAGTCAGTGTTCCTTATAACCATTGCCAAAATTTCAACGCTAGATGTGGTCTGGTAACATAGATTTTACAAGATACAACATTCTCTCTCTTTTTTTGTGTGGCATAATATATTCCATTTTAATTTTCCCGTAACGATATCTATTCATACGACACAAGAACACTAAATTGATACATGAACATGTGTTGAATATATTTTACCAAACAAAAAACATATAAAAAAACAGCATTTTGTATCTTGTTAAATCTATGTTACCAGACCACATCTGACGTTGGAATTTTGGCTATTGCTATAAGGAACACTGCTTATTCATGGGGTTACTTTATTTTATGAAACATTTTACGAAATATTCGTTGATTTTTAGCGTTATAGGGGCTTTAAGAGAAAAACAATGTTGTATTATCGATGCAGCTTGATTTTTTGTAAATGTCGGCTGATTGTATGACTTTCTTGCTGTTATATTTGTTTTTATTTAACTTAGATGAAAAAGACAATTACTTAAAAAAAAAATAATCAAATATTAAGAATTGTCGTTTAATATATAACCGTAAATCATGCGATTGCTTGAAGTTTCCATGTTTTTACATGTATATTTACTACAATTGCTATTACCTCAACCGCTTGACGTTCAAATCGTTTATACGCTGTGTTAATAATATAACCACAAATTCGTGTAGTGTGAACTTTATTTTGGTGGCCTGTATACACTTACATTTTCGTTTTCCTGTTAATAATGGTCATGCGGGTTTATCTTGTGGTCATGAACCGGTTGTGCGTGATAGACACAATATTTCATATATAAGTCTCTGAAGCTTTTATTAATACATTCAAACGCAAAGCAAAAGATGATGTCGAAGATGAGTTACGTATCGCGACCAATTGATCGGCCGTATTTGTACAGCACGTTTGCTGAACGGCTTCATCAACTTGCGGAAGCTAGCCCCACCAAGGAAGCGTTTGTATTCTACGATCTCCATGGATCCCGGTCTTCTTTGACTCGGAAGCAGCTGCTTGATCAGTCGGTAGAGGTTGGCAAACGCTTTATTCAACTTGGGGTAAAGAAAGGCACACCGGTTGCGATGAACATGTACAATTCCTTCGACACGTTGCTGCTACAGACCGGATTGATGCTAGCTGGCGGTGTCCCTGTTTATCTGAGTACAGTACTGAAAGACGGAAGTGATTTGATCGATGCGTTGAATGTGATGCACGTAGAAATTCTTATGATTGATGCATTCAGTAAAGATGCAGAGGCAATCATAGAAAAACTGTGTCAAGCTTGTGAAGAGAGCTGTCCAATGGTCTCCTTAAAACACATTCTTTACACGGGTAGTATTATCGAGAACCATGCTGGTATGATCACTGCAACGCCTATCAAAGAGTTTCTTGAGAGTCCTGCCCCAGAGGATGTTGTGTTCCCAGACATTCAACCGGAAGACACATTGGCCCATCTTTGCTCCTCTGGGTCCACGGGAAAACCGAAGGCAATCACGTTAACACACTTCGGCATACTCAATTGGACTTACCAGACCAATTCTGCATTTGGTATCAAAGAAGAAAGTATTTGGTTCTGCGACAGAGAATTCGGCTGGACGGTGGGATATCCACGGACATACTTTACTGCGGGTTCTACGCGGGTCTTTCTTGACATGCGAATAACGCTACCAGGAAAAGAAGTCAAACGTGTCTTCGATATCATAGAAGCGGAACGATGTGATGTCGTATACTTGCCGGGATACTTGCTGAGAGATGTATGCAGTCGTCTTGATTTGTCAGACAAATTAAGACATGTTAAAAGAATTGTGATGGCAGGTGAGCGCATTTCCCGTTCATCAGTGACCGAGCTGCAGAAGGTCGCCCCTAAAGCTGAACTCTACTCCTTCTATGGAAGCACCGAGACGGGCGGTGTTGCTTCGTATAGAATGACGGACCCCTCATTATGGGAGGATGGCATTATTGGTATGAAATCTTAAATAAATACGTCGAAAACATAATTTTCTAGTGTGTTGCAATTGCTACATAAATTTGGTAAGACATTACACATGCATATTGACATTATCAAACACAATGAGAACAGTATACACTAATACACTAGCTGCTTGTGTATACTTGTATTAAAGTACAATGAACATAATCTATTCTAGGTAATTTTGAATGCATTCTATATATCAGGTTCGCCGTTCCGTGGGGTTGAGATGAAACTAGTGGATAGCAATGGGTATGTAGTACCAAAAGGTGAACCTGGTGAATTGCTGGTCCGCTGTTCATGGCGGTTCAGAGGGTATAAGACCAAAGAACTCGGAGTTGATGACCTAAACTGGTTTCATACCGGCGACACAGCCTTTCTTCGAGGCGACGATCAGTTGGTAATAAACGGCCGTAAAAAGGAACTGATCTCGATTGGCACAGGGAAATACTTTCCTTGGCTTATTGAAGAAGTCCTCAGGAAATACCACGGAGTCGCAAATGCCTTTGCTGTCGGGGTGCCCGATCCAAGACTTAAACAGGTTGTGTGCGCATGCGTGGTTCCTAAGCCAGGAGTTCAACTGACGACAGACGAAATCGTTAAATACTGCGATGGCACATTTTTAGACGAGGATCCGTTATCCGTAGTTTGCTGCAAGCCCACGTATCACGTAATACTAGAAAAGGTGCCATGGCTTGCCTCAGGAAAAATAGATCGGCGGAGCATTTCTCAGACGGCCATCGACAAACTCGGTCTATGAAAAGAGGCGAGCTGTTCGTGATATCACCTTTGTATGTATATTTGTAGTGTCACTGTAACTAGGAGAAGTAGTGTTAATATGGCACTGTTTTGTTGCATTTTATTATTAATCAGATATCGATGCCAATGTAACCTGAAACCATATTTTGATTCTAATGTAAATGTGAATTAATAAAAAGAAACACGGTGTATAAGGTAATACAAAAATGCTTGCAAATTGTGACTAATTTATCTTCAAAAGCTTGTTTACCTATGTGTGACCTAGGTGGTAAGTTTAATAAATATGTAATTAGTTTATTTTGTGTGACCTCAGCTTGAGCTTCAATCTTTTATTCTCAAGTGGTTTTTAACAAGGGACAAAACAAAAAGTGTTCTCGTGTTTAGAGTTAGGACCTCTTTCTTACGTGACATTAATTTCCGTTTTACATTAGTGTGTTTTAATAACATCCCAAGCCACTGCTTCAGAAATCACACCGTGATCAATGGTAACACTAAGATACAAGGTGTGAGGAAAGGTTAATACGTCCAAACTAGCATCTTAACAGAGAAGGTCCTTAATGATAGTTTGACTTAGGCAGAGGCCACACTAGCTGAATCATCTGAAAAGCTCACTTCACCAGGGAAGCTTTTTGTTCTACAATCTCCGTGGAGCTTGATCCTCGTTGAATCGGAAGCAGCTGCTTGAGCAGTCGGTAGAGGTTGACAAATCGGGGTAAAGAAAGGTATGCCGGTTGGAATGAGCATGTACAATACCTCCAGCATGTTGTTGTTTTTGATTGATGCTAGCTGGCGGTGGTCCTGATTATATGACTATAGTACTAAAAGACGGCAGTGATTTGATGTGTTCAATGTGACGCACGTAGAATTTCTGCTCTTGGAGTTATTCAACAAAGATGCAAATGCAATCTGTGAGAAATTTGGTCGAGCTTGAGATGAGAGTTGTCTTATGGTTTCCTTAAAGCACATTCTCTACAATGTAACATTCTCGAGGACTTTGCAGGATTACTAGAGTGTCAATCAAATAATGTATTGAAAGTCCTGCTCCACCGAGTGTTGTGTTGCCAGACATCCATCTGAAAGACACGATGACCTATTTTAGCAATTTTCTTCAATGGGCAATACAAGTTATAACAGAATGGTGTTAAGCTTACACTTAACTCGCAAAGACAATATTTATATTTTTCTGACGAAATAGTAGTTTTTTTTAATTACATTAACTATTTGTAGAACCATTATCTTCGCGTACAATTCACGAACCATATTAGAAATGCAGGCGAACACCTTAGGAACACATGTTTACATAACCCAGATTATCGTGGGTAGTCCGCGCAGGCTAATCAGGGACCACACTTTCCGCTTTTATGGAATTTTACGTTTACAGAAGTCTCTTTTAAACATTAATCCAGTTTAGGCGGAAAGTGTTGTCCTTAATTAGCCTTTTCGGACTGCACATGCATTAAGCCCAGTTTAACAAGAACGAGGCTCATATAGTCAATCTCAGCTTCAGGTCGCCGAAGCTTAACCCTTTGCATGCTGGGATATTTGTCGTCTGCTAAAATGTCGTCTGCTGAATTTCTAAAATTAGCATTTTCTTTACCTTTTTTCAAAGACCACTATCAGAATAGCAAACAGTTTGGATACTGATGAGACGCCACGTTCTGTGGCGTCTCATCTGGATCCAAACTGTTTGCAAAGGCCTTCAAAATTCGGTTCCAGCGCTCAAATGGTTAATCCTTGCTAAGAGGCTTGTAGCTCATCCAGAGTAGAATTGACTTTCACGTTGTAGAAGAACGGCGCGAAAATACTTCCTTACCGCGTTTGGTGTTCTATACGAAAATGTTCCGATAGGTGTCCATTTGCAAAATACGACTGAATCGCTTATCGGTCAGAGGTGTTCTATGGATACCTATGAAGTTTAAACAGCAGCCCATCGACCCAGAACATGTCAAGCGCAACGTCTTGTACACTAGAATTAAATGTCGAATCCAAGTTTTATTTGAATTTTGTTGTTTGTGAGTTAATCTTTTTCCATAGCAGGCACTGGTCGATTTCCGCAAGGTTATCGATGCGCATGCGTTCCGTTTCGTCTTGCGCATGCGCTACTGCCCGAAGTTCTCTTCAGAATGTTCGCTTGAAACGCTAGTTTACCATATGTTCCGATGAGCCATTTATTTGTCCAGGCCAGACCCTCGCAGATGCGAAGTCTAAATTTGTGGTGTAACTCGTTCAGCGCCGTTGACCAGTAAGGTTCCACAAATATTTTGAACTCACGCCTGGATAGACATGCGTCAGCAGCCACAGATCTGCTCTTCACTATTTCAGATTATGCAATGCAAATGTTAAAGAGTTGCCTAATAAAGCAGTCTTATAAGAATACGTTCGTACTCTTCTACCTCGACATTCCTATTACATATGTAGGAAATACGCTGTAATGCATCAGCATGAACGTCTTATGCGTTGCTGANGTGTCGTCCCAGATAAGCCTGCGCAATCCGCACAGGCTAATCAGGGACGACACTTTCCGATTTTATGATATTTTTCGTTTGAAGAAAGTCTCTTCTTAGCAAAAATCCAGTTTATGCGTAAAGTGTCGTCCCTGATACGCCTGTGCGTACTGCACAGGCTAATGTGGGACGACACTTTACGCACAAGCATTGAACCCTTTTCCACATAGCGAGTCTAATATCTATTTATAAAGATACATTCATTTCACTACAGGAAAGACGTTTAACGGGAAACTAAATTGTTGTTCTTTTAAATCTAATTAGTGACACTTACTACGAAAGGTCATGAAATATTCAATGAGAGACAGATCCCGTAAATTAGAGGCGCTGAGTGTTCTAAGATGTGGTTCAGGTGTTTAGGCAGCTAATACGACACACAAGAACCTCATATATCTCAGCGCCATATGCGTCACTCTTCCTTGTTTTAAGGCGTATATTCAGATCCATTTTTTGTTATCTCTATTGTTGTGCACGTTGTTATTCTAGTCAAAAACCTTTCTTGTATACAATTTTTGTGCATTGTTCTGGAAAAATGGGGCTACATGCATTGGCGTAAAGTGTCGTCCCAGATTGGCCTGCTCTATCCGCACATGTTAATCAGGGACGACACTTTCCGCCTAAACTGGGTTTTTGCTAAGACGATACTTCCTTTATACGAAAAATTCCATACAAGCGGAAAGTTTCGAACATGCATTAAGCCCCGTTTTCACTTGGCGCGACTCATTCACATTTTTAGTGAAATTTAGAGAAATAGTTTTTTTTTGGCTATAGGTGGTGGCATTGTTGTTTGAGTTTCGCACATATTCAATGTATTCATGTTTTGATAGGGATGCAAATAGGTATCACTCTATTCAATAAAATATAGGCCTATATCCATATCTTATTAAAATTATAGAAAAGTGGGAACTGCCATAACTAAAATACGTATATCTGCATATGATTAAGAATTTACAGAGGCAGATATAGAGGTCAACAGATTGAACGTAACCATTGGCTCTGTCAAATATGTAATAAAACAGACGTTGACGACAAAATTCCATTTAACTATTGTATGCGATCCTTATCAAAATTTAAAAACAGACAACGGTACCATAGAATTCGACCTACCATGTTTATATTTTTGCGAATCCTATAATCTAACAACAAACAACTATTAAGTACATACATAAGTGAGACATTTAAAAACAGATTTCCAATTCTTACGACAATTTGCATGCGTTATTACCTTAATTTAATTTTAATATGCCATGAGTATATATTATATTATCCGATCGGGCGTTATATTTTAATATAACCCGCGCGTGAGGCTTAACATAGTAGCACGATTTTGCAGAAAAGTTCGTTCAAGCTAATGATCGATAATCGCTAATTAAAATATATTATTGAGCAAACCATGAAACTCCAAAAACGATGTCAGGAGAGCATTTTTAGGTCTAATCCACTACATAACAAAACGCTATAAAAGTGACATGTTTAAAACTGAATTCACCGCCTTGGAACGGTCGATGCAAAGATTTTAGGGTTTAAACCGGTTTTAGGGCTAGCCGAGTCTCACACATAACCCAGAATAAACCAAACGTGCGCCTATTTTTTTAAAGCAAATGTATCAATACAGAAATTAAAAAAAAACAAAAACAGACATGGAAACCTGAAAACCAAAACGTGACGCTCGAATAGAATTTAAGTTTACTAGTGCCGTGATAATCTGTTAAAACGTTTTCAATATGTATGGTACCCGTCAACTGCCTATGATATCTTTATAACAGCAAACTTACAGGCATAACTCTTGTTTGCTCCGTAGTCAACTAGCTCTACATATGGAATAATTAAATAAAGGTTTCCTAATAATACATGTCTCCAAATTCTTTAAAAACATGTGTGTTGCAAACAATATTTTTTATTTTATTAAAATTTATCTGTTCTTATAAATAGCGTATATATATGCTTTTTGTATGACATATAACTTACAAACATCATCATTTCACATCAGGGCAGCTATTTTATTAATAATGAAGACATAATTATTATACCTTAAAGTCGTCATTGGATAGTTTAAACGAGGCATGCAAATAAGCGTGAAACTAAATAATCCAAATTCAAAATATACCGTAAACATGAGAACAATTTCACTAACCCAATGAAACAAAATTAGCCCATACCGACGATACCAGGTGCTAAGGAACATTTTAAAGTGGAAAACCTGCTTATGAAATTTTCTTCTGAAACGGATACCTGTCTCAAAATCATGGACCTGCTCTAATTAGTTCAAATTAGAACAACGTTTCTTTCTAAGAATTATTTCAAATTTCCGATCTGGCAAATTTGCGAAATTTCAAGGGTAATAATTACACACTTTTCTCGGGTTTGACAAGGAATCGAATCCTGATAAAAGAAGCTTCAAAAGTGAAAGGGCCAAGTTCAGCGAAGCATGTGTAAGAGTCACGCCCCGTTTTCGCTAGTTGAAAGAAAGGCCCGATACCTGCTAATTATAGTGTAATAAGAAAACAATATGCGACATACGGATGGTAGCGGAACACAGGCGTAGTAATGGCGGTTTCTCGGAGACAGTGCGCAAGCGCGACATTTGAGATCTCTTTGACAAAAGATGGAATTAAATGGACTGTATCGTCTCTAATAACCAGATGACAAAATATTTTTTTCGCTTGATTGGGATTTATTTGACAACATTTAACGTGTTTTTTTTTTGCTCTACATTAAGGGAATTTAGACACATTTATGATTTTATTTACAATGAATGAAGCTGCTAACGATTCTTAGTTTATACTTTTCGTCTTATTATTTGAGCCTCGCTTTGGAAAAGCGGGACCTAATGAATGTGCGTGAAGTGTCGTCCCAGATTAGCCTGTGAAGTCCGCGTATATTGTATTTTTTCGTTTAAAGGACGTCTCTTCTTAGCGAAATAGGACTTTTTTTCCTGTTATAATTCAAACGTTCGTGACTGATATAAGACACAATGATTATTATCTATGACAACGGAAGAGATTTGAGCCGCGCTCTGTGAAAAGGGGGTTTAAAGCATGTGCGTTAATTGTTCTCCGAAAGTCCGCACAGGCCAATCAGGGTCGACACTTTCCGCTTAAACTGGATTTTTCTAAGTAGGGACTTTCTTTAGACAAAACATATCATTAAAGCGTCCAGTCCGCACAGACTAATCTGGGACGACACTCTACGCACATGCATTAAACTCTCTTTTCACAATGCGAGTCTCATTTGAATTGCATTGATGATTTAAAACACAGTGCAAGACTGTTATAAAGCATTTATTGTGAGATTGAGTTAACACATTATCTGTTAATTTCTTTGTAAATATAACAGTATCTTTTTTCAGAATTGTAAAATATATCCTCTGCCTTATCTTGGCATAACATAACATAATAAATAAATCCTTTTTTATACATATTTGGACTTGATTTTGAAAAGTGCACAATGAATTAAACGTAACGTAAAAAGATTACACGAATGTAAATAGTCCAAATTATAACTTAGTTCATATGAGTCGCGCTTTTGGAAAACCGGCTTAATACATGTACGAAAAGTGTCGTCCAAGATCAGCCTGTGCAGTTCGCACAGGCTAATCAGGGAAGACACTTTCCGTCTTAACTAGATCTTCGTTTAGAAAGGACTTGCTTTAAACGAAAAATACCATTAAAGCGGAAAGTGTTGTCCCTGATTAGCCAGTTCGGAATGCGCATGCTGATCGGGGACGACACTTTATGCACATGCATTATGCCCTATTTCTCCCGGAGCGAGGCTCATTTGTATATTCAACCTGTTATGCTGAAATGATGATCTGGAGGACTATCACTGATTAAATAACGTTTTACTTTTAATTTAAAAATGCCATGACAAAATATGATCGGCAATATAATACATGAAATAAAGAAATTAAAACATGACCTCAGAAGAAGCTATTAATGCTCCACATGTGCATTAATCAAAACGAATATATATATCTTTATTTATGTATTAGCCGCGCTTTAGGAAAACTGGTCTTTATGCGTAAACTGTGGACCCAAATAAGCCTGTGCAGTCCGCTTTTATGTTTTTTTTTAAAGGAAGTCTCTTCTAAAGGAAAATTTAGTCTGCGTGGAAAGTGTCATACCGGATTTGACTGTGTGGAATCTATGCACATGCAGTAAGCCTCATTTTCTCAGAGCGTGGCTCATATGTATATACTTATATGAATTCACAATTACATAGTTATGGTAGGAATACAGTAAATGATTGGTCTATCTTTACGCATCTCCCAACATATCACCTCACGGAGGTGAGTCGTCACAGCCGTCTGTTCCGCGTGTCTTGAAATTGACCACGCCCACCGGTGAAATCATCCAATGGCGACATGCAGACGTCGAAGACATTTCACTTGGAATTTAAGGAAGACCAAAACTGGAAAAGTGCCTGTGAGAATCGATGCGTGTGGACAAATTTGTCGGAATTAACAATGGAATAATTGCAATGTTCTGTACTATCTTATATAATCTTGGGTGCAGGGTATAATGAGGTAAGTTTAACAAGTATTATTTTAGTATTTGAACGTTTATTGCTACTGTAATATGTTGCTTTAATCTAACTTAATAGCAAGTTTTTATAAGGACCTTTTTATTTTCTTCAAAATATTAAAAAACTCAAATATTGGTCCACACGATATGTTGTATATAGATATGTATGGACGCATATTGTCAAAAAACATCTACCGACATCGATGATAAGATTTGAATATTTATATAAATGATGGTATCTAAGAGGACATAAAAACATTAACATAAGTATAATTGAGCCTCGTTCTGGGAAAACGGGGTTTAATGCATGTGCGTAAAATATCGTCCAAGAGTAGCCCGTGCAGTCCGCTCAGAGTAATCAGCGACGGCACTCTCCGCCTAGACTGGAACTTTTAAACGAAAAATTCAATTAAAGGGGATTGTTCACAGTTTGGTTAAATGACGATTTTCAAAAAAATTGTCATAGATTCATAAACATATGTACACATTATGTTTTAACAAGCTAAATAGCACACCTTCCTTAAAACATGTTAAACATATTGGTTCATTGATGGATAATCATTACTCTAAATCGATCAAATAATTAAGCGTTTGTAACGCTTTTCGTCGATAATTTGGAAACAAAAAACATTGAGTACCAATACACGTTTATGTTTCCCTCATTTTTATTTTAAGATGTAGCGTTGCGCAGTGGTAACGCTTTTGCTTCCAGAGGTCTCGTGTTCGAATCCCGCTGATGATTTTTTTTATTCAATCTTTCTATTGCTATTATAATTATTGAAGCCTACTCAACACATTATAGAGTTGTAAGTAAACATAATTTATATTAAAAAAAAATACGAAAATCTGTGAACAAGTCCTTTTACAGCGAAAAGTTAAACCCCGTTTTCACAGAGCAAGGCTCAATCATGTAAAACAAAGCGAACGAATTGAAAATATTTTAAAATATAACGTGTGGTTGCTACATATAATTTTAAGAAAAAGCAAAAACAGGCTTGCATTTGTTATTTCAAAACATTTTATTGTTTATTACTTAACATAATTATCAGGTGTCCATTAAGTTGTTATTGTTGTAAAAAAGTTGTCATACCTTAATGTGACGAGGCTTAACGCACATAAATTAAGCCTAGCTTTTCAAGAACGAGGCTCATTTGTTCGAGTATCACTAACTTTATAGACAGGAGAAATATAAGTAGATTTAGTCAAACATGTTCTTTATAAGTTAATATATTGGTACCAATAGTGCTTACAGCATTAGCAAATAATTCTTAAAAACACTGAAATCATTTAAGAGTAATACAATAGCAAAATATAAATCAAGTAAACGGCCTTTTCATAGAACAAGACTGTGTTGGTGAACAAGAGCCCGGGATTCAATCCTGTGTGACCGGCGCGAAAAATGTATAATCATAAGTTAAAAAGAGAGATTTCATTGCATGTACGTAAGCTTACTACTGCAAGACACACGACGCGAAATATAATGAAGCGGGTTGTACAAATAGAAGACTCAAATCTCTCCCCACTGGATGTGTTATTTGTAAGTGTTTTGAGCAGATATTTCTCACAGGTCCTACCTCGATAATTCTGCATTGTGTGAGAACCAGAGATGTGTGTTTCGAAGTTTATGAGGTTTTCGTCCTGAGGCTGCATTATGTAAGGACCCGGAGTGTGTCCAAACACTCCTACAACTTATTAACTTACTAAGATCGCGAACGGTTTGGCAATTTTTGAATTACATGTTAATTTGCAATTTTTAGCTAATTCGTTTTTTTTACTGAAATAATTAAATTGCAATAATTCACATGCGCCTGGATCGGGGACTGGGCCCAAGTCGCCTAGGTGAGAGGTGCGTGTACCGACCACTGCGCTAACCAGACAGCCTAACCCGCGATGTGTTCAAGCACCCCTGCAACATATCACTACATACTGACCGAATACTGGGACAAAGTCTTAAGCGTATTAAGCAACGTTCAGCTACATTCTAATTTGTTTTACGGACGTGTACTTAATTTTGGTGTGGTATTGTTCTGTGTGTGGATTGTTAGTTTTGAGACAAAAACGTAACGAGAATCTTTAAGGAACCGTCTTAGCTCGACCGCGTGGATGCAAAGAAGATTTATTCCACAAGCTCTTTCAAGTTTATTATCCTCGTCGTTTAAAAGTCTAAAGACAGAACACATACCTCGAAATACCATAGCTTACTCACATATTTTGCATTAAATGTTGCTATTATTGTGCGTGCATGCCTTCGTATATCGAACCCGCCTATGCAAAGCTTGGACGACCTCCCGCGGGTTTAAACCCCTTTAGGCATAAGCTAGGCTTCTCTCAAGGGGTATAGCGCCTTCAGGCGGGAGCGAAGCGGTTTACTGGGGCCTGTTAAGCCTCCTTGCTTGGAGGGTAGCAAAGAGGCACTTGTGCCAAGCATCTGTGCTTGGGTGTGCCAAGCTGAGTGTTTGTGAGAAGGAACTGGTGAATTTATCAACTTTAAACAATGGGATTTGGGGTACAGAAACATTCTATTTTAACACGATTGCAATTTACACATGACCAGCGTCGTGCGAAAATGGGTCTTATGCCATATGCGGCCAGAGTAGCTTCAGCCAAGCCTGCGTATCCGCGCAGTCTTGGCAGGAGTAACACTGTCCGCTTATGAGAACACGAAACCTTGCGTTACTTTAAGCGGACAGGGCGGACAGGGTAGCTCCTTTCCAGACTTTTCGATTGAGCAGGCTGTGCTAGGGCTACGATTGTCGCATATGGCATAAGACCCATTTTCGCATGACTCGGGTCACATCTACATGTAGTTAGCTACATAATCATGCATATTTCGTCCAAATTGTTTATAGTCTACTGTAGAATAAAATATTGGTGATTTTTTTTATCAATACGTGCACGCTGGTTTTGACGATGTTAACAGGCGTATATTTCAAGCAAGCATTCCCAATCATCATAATCATTATGTCGGTGATTGTATTCGATTCGAATAAAACCGAAATATTGATTCCTTCTTTCATGAAATTTCGAGAATTTACATTTCGGCATGCTGATATAAGCAAACATCTGGAATTATTTTTCTTTTCATTTATTTCCTTTTTTAATGCGTTGCCACTCGAATTGTATAAACATGTGAATTTAAAATGTGTTTATGATAATTATTTTATTCAAATTTTCCTAATAAAACACGAGGCGTTTAGATCGGAAAAATGTACGGACATTCCATAACGATGGAATATATAAGCCTCGGTCTGTGAAAACTGAGCTTTATGCATGTGCGTTAAGTGTCGTCCCAGATTAGCCTGTGCAGTCCGCACAGGGTAAGCAGGGACGGAACTTTTCGCTTTTATTGTATTTTGGTTAAAAGGAAGTATCTTCCTAGCGAAAATCCAGTTTAGACGAAAAGTGTCGTCCCATATAAGCCTTTGCGGACCTCGCAGGATAATCTGGGACGACACTTTACGCACATGCATTAAGCCCAGTTTTCCAAGAACGCGACTCATATGTATACCTTTGACTAAGGATACACTCTTTTGAGTTTTAAAGAACTTTGTTAAACGCCCAAGCTTACTATTTGTGGCGTGTTCTGAGAAAACTGGGCAAAATGCTTGTGCGTAAAGTGTCATCCCAGATTAGCCTGTGCAGTCCGCACAGGCTAATCCGGGACGACACTTTCCGCCTTAACTGGATTTTTGCTAAGCAGAGACATCATTTAAACGAAAAATTCCATAAAAGCGGAAATTGTCGTCCCTGATTAGCCTGTGCGGATTGCACAGGCTAATCTGGGATGACAATTTACGCACAAGATTTATGCCCAGTTATCTCAGAACACGACACATTTTATTAACATCATCCTTAACAGTCATTTAAAGGCAACATCTGCTTGTTAAGAATTAACTTGCAAGTTAAAGGCGCCGCAAGATGTTTTCATCATTGTTTAATTGGAATTATATAACTGTTATAACTATTATGTATTTTTTTTTCTTTCAAGTATTTAAATTATTGTAAATATTATGAGTACAGAATACACAAAATGTTTTTTTTTTAAGAGTAACTACATCTATATTATTGCAAATATAAATATTGAATACACTCTGCATGGCATAGGAAAATATGGAAATGAAGGAAGTGGTTGCTGTCTCTATAGAGCTGCACGTTTTTGTAACTTAGGCCCATTATTACAACAAGTGAATTCGATTTGAGTCTCGCTGTGGAAAAACGAGGTTTAATGCATGTGCGTAAAGTGTTCACACAGGCTAATCAGGGGCGGTACTTTCCGCTTTAATGGATTTTGTTTGTTTGAATGAAGTCTCTTCAAAACGAAATTCGAGTTTAGGTGGAATGTGTCGGCCCAGATTTGCCTGTGCGGATTGCATAGGCTAATCTGGGACGACACTTTACGCACATGCATTAAGCCAAGTTTTCCCAGGACGAGGTTCATATGGAAATGAAGCCAGTGGTTAGTGTCTCTATAGAGGAACACGGCTCTGTAACTAAGACGCATTATTACAAGAAGTGAATTTGATTTGAGTCTCGCTCTGGGACAACGAGGTTTAATGCATGAGCGTAAAGTGTCGTCCCAGATTAGACTGTCAAGTCCGCACAGGCTAATCAGGAACGACACTTTCCGGCTTAACTTGATTTTCGCTTAGAAGAGACTTCCTTTAAATCAAAAATACAATAAACCGGAAAGTGTCGTCCATGATTAGCCTGTGCGGACTGCACAAGCTATCATGGAACGATACTTTACGCACATGCATTTAGCCCAGTTTTCACAAAACGAGATTCATATGGAAATAAAGCCCGTGGTTGGTGTCTCTATAGACCAACACGGCTCTGTAACTGAGGCCCATTATGACAACAAGTGAACTCGATTTGTATTAGCATGATCAGTTTACCGAGCAAACTAATCCAATTGCACTGACACATCTGATGCGACGTAAATTTCCATGCTGCATTCGGGAACCCGCAAACAAGCGAAGTATCATCTTGTCGTATCGAGTGTTTTGCTAGTAGGAGAAGTTAATTATTACTTCGCTAAAATGGGAGCCTTGGTGACAGCCTTTGACTAAGGGTGTGACCTGTGTAATAGAATTAGCACGCCGTATGCGCAGCGTTTCATTTTCTTGACGGCACCATCGGGATGCGAAATGTACGGCGAAGTGCGGATGTAAGTCATGAGCAATGAGCGATGAATTGACAGATATTCACCGGGATGCAGTTGTGGTGCGTCAGGAAATTAGGACATTTTGGGGGAAATGGTTGAAAACTTAACCAGAAAGAGTGTGTATGTGAATGTGAGCCCCAGATTGAAATTCATATAGAACAGTAGCAAACATTGATGCAGTGTTGCAAGTATTTTGATTCCTGAAGTGTACACTCGCGTTTAACTATGCGCTAACGAAATTAAAACTATAAATAAGCAAATTTGAAAAATAAAGTATTAAAAACATGATTCCTATGACCCAACACGTTAAATGACTTTCGCGTGTTTGAAGCTTTCGCACGATACACCTTGGCTCAATTGGTCGAAGTCGGCTCATGTACTACTTAAAAGTACCCCGGATACTCTTTTAAGTATACAACAATGACCCCGGATATGAAAACTATGCTAAAAGGCACCGGTCATACTCCGGGGTATTTAGTTTTTTTCATTTTCCGTACCCCGGCTACTAAGTACAAACTTAGGAGTACCCGGGGTACTTTCAAGTAGTACCTGAGCCGACAATGACCAATCAAGCAATACCTTAAAACATTTGAGCCTTGCAATTGGAAAACATGGCTTCATGCTTGTGCGTAATGTGTCGTCCCTGATTAGCTTATTTGGGACGACATTTCCGCAAATGCATTAAGCACGGTTTTCTCAGAGCGAAGCTCATTTATGCTACAATATGGTTTGCATTTTGATACCACAAGAAGGCGGTTGAATTAACTACTCCATGCCGACACGTTTCTTCAACATAACAAAAAGTAACGCCTAATAAATAAGGGTATATTATATACATGTATGCAATTATAAATATAAAAACAATCTACTTACTTTCAGGGGCTGCTAGCTACGGGGAGACGCTGCGTCATGTACACCGAACACACTCTTACCTCCATCTCCTTCACAAGCGCCGGAAATATGTACTGCGCAGGCCAGCATGCAATGTCCGGCAACACTCCTTACACGCACCGCGACACAACCGCTGCGACCGGAAGCGGAACCGGCAGGGGTCGGCGTGCCGCAAACCAAGAGAACTCGGGTCTAACGCGGGAAGAACGCCGTCGGAGGCGGCGGGCGACACAGAAGTACCGCTCAGCGCATGCGACTCGCGAACGTGTGCGAGTCGAAGCGTTTAACGTCGCCTTCACTGAACTGAGAAAACTTTTGCCGACATTACCTCCAGATAAAAAGTTATCGAAGATAGAAATTTTGAGATTGGCCATTTGTTATATTTCATATCTGAACCACGTTCTGGAATTGGGCTAGATTAGATGGACCTTTGAAAGGAGTATCACGTTTTGACAATATGTGTGCATATTTTAGGTGGATGCTTCATTTGAAACACTTGTGTGAAGCAAATAAGGAGCATTTTGTTGACAAAACACACCTAGAGATTTTGGCGTCTGGCTGTGATTTGCTGGCCTATGTTTCTTTGACAATCATATTGTTATAAAACAAGCTCTGGGATTTAATCCGCATGCTCACTTAAAGTGACTGCGCATTAGATGAACTTTGACAGATGAATTTTCTAGTATTCGTTATATATGTGCATTGTTTCAACCTCCGCAAACAATTTGACTTATTCCAAGTCCGTTCGCCATTACAGACCAGGTTATGACAATCAATTCTATTATTATTTTAATTTGTATGTTTTTAAACCAGATAAACCGAAGGAAAAAACTGGTTATTAGATTGGCGAATGCGGGCGGGCTGGTTGGCGGGCTGGCGGAACAAGCTTGTCCGGGCCATATTTTTGTCGTTCATTGTCAGATTTTAAAAT